>QEPC01000029.1:2655262-2673785 GCA_003113815.1 Sphenodon punctatus | reverse complement strand
GCCCCCTTCCCAATTCTTGTCATGGGGGAGTGCTCCCAGGGGGTGGGGGGTTCCCGCTCCCCTGGGCCACTTCACTGTCATCCGGGTCCATCCCTCTTTCCTCGCCCCGAGCGCTATTCTCCCGCTCAGGCCCGATCTCACCTGGCAGGGGAATGCCCTGAGCCCTCATTAGGGCTTCACATGTGGCTAGGCGCTCCATTAATTGCGCGCGGGACAGCCGTCCTGCCGTTTGACCGGCTCCTTCCCCGCTCCTCTCTGCCTTCTTCTTGCTGCGCCCCATCTTTAAGCAGGAATGCCACATGTAGTAGAGAGTCAGCAGCAACCTCTGCTTGCTGCTGACTTCCTCCGGTCTAGCTGCCGAATGAATCCTGCACCTTGGGTAGCACGTGAACCGCCCCGCCTAAAAGGGGCGGGTTCACGTCAGGGCTACGTGCTTCTCCCGCACGCCCCTTTGCCTTCCTGCCCAGCAACAAGGCTTTCCTGCCCAGCAACAGGGCTCTTGCTGTTGAGACCACTCCCAGTGGTCACATTCACTGCGGCCCCCTCCGTGCCTCAAATTCCCCGGAGGGGGGGCGGCTATACAAATACCCCATCACCGCCATTACAGCAGCGAAGGGGACAAGGCCTTTATAAAAACCTGGCATGAGCTGAGACCATCTCATCCCAGATCTACCTATCCAGTCTATGTGAACAATATGGCCAACGCCCAATTGAGACCCTAATGGTGTTGCAGTTGCTCTCTTGCATTCCCAGCATATAAAGCTGTGTCCAGTGATGCAGACACTCAGCGAACTCCCATCAGCTCTTTTTCCTGTATAACATGAAAAAAGGATAAAAATCAGGATCGAGCAACATCCTGACTGCTAACATAACTCCGATACACAGCTGATCTCCATCTCCCAATTGCTTGGATTTTTTCTTGTCTGAACCCAGCTTGTCGCTGCACCTATCTTGAATGAATGTGAGCCGAATTCAGAACTGTTAATCCCTAATGCTGACAAGCACCTACGCAAGACTGCCACAAACTGGAACTGCATAAGCCATAACCCATCCCCACGAATAAAGAAAGGACCATTCACTTGCCTTCAAAACTCTAAATACCTATTCACTGCTAGAACTGGGCACACTTCAGGATTGCCTGACAAACAGAGGCAAACTTGCTCGGCCCAGCCATACTGGTCAGTTTTAAACTAACGTATATTGAACGTGACCATGGAACCCCTTGCCACCACATCACCAAACTCTAGTACTCGCCTAGATGAATCAATGTGTGACTTTGGCACTAATTCACTGACCCGTAGTGCCCCCAAAATGTGAACAAGAATGCTGCCCTGAATAATAACTCCTCCACTGCTCCCCTACAGTCAGAACACACACACGCACACAAAATTATCCCCCTTAAGATTGACAAGGTGATGGGCTTTCTAGACTCCTGAACCGGCCCAAACTGCCACCCCTTTCTAGGGAGAAAACCAGCACAAGGATCAGTGAAACCTGCCACCTTACTACAAAAGGCAATACCCACCAATCTGCCAGTTATTGTGGAGGGTAACTCCCCTCTCCCGTATAGTCACCATGTATTTGAGAACTGAATTCACAGGGATAGGCCAATCAAACAGTCCCACATTCCCAAACACAAAACCTCTAAACTCCTCAAATGCTCTGGTATAAGCTTTAAATATAGAGGAGGCCACAGCCCCCCAAGCCCCAGCTTATATACTCAGCAGTCAAGGTTCCAAAGCTCCACAGGCATCCACTCTTGATCCTTGCTGGCTCCAGGGGCCAATGTGCAAAACCTCTCGACCTCAAAACAGGAAAGAGCATCTGCAATTCTGTTCTCAACTCCGGGCACATGTCTAGCCTGAAAAGTGATATTATGAACTAAGCAATGTATTATAAATGCCCACATCAAAACCATCACCGTTTGCAATTTTGCTGACTGCATATTCAGTACATGCACAACAGTCAAGTTATCACACAAAAAGCGGATCTTCCGATCCTTAAATTCCTCCAACCAAATATGGACCGCCACTAGAATTGGAAAAAATTTCAGAAAGGAAATATTTTTCAAGCAGCCATTTCTTTTCCATTCATCCAGCCAATGTTCAGCATACCATCAACCTCTGGAGTACACTCCGAAACCAATACCCCCAGTTGTGTCTGAATGGACCTGGAAATTTGCTTCCAGCAAGAGCTTGGACTGTCAAACAGTTACCCCATTGTAATATTGCAAAAACCCTCTCCACACCTCAAGGTCAGACCTCATTCCCTGCAAAACCTTCATGCGGTGATGAGGTTTTGATAATCCCACCATGGCGCTAATAGGTCTAGTGCAAAATGCCCCTCTGGGGGACACCACTCTTACACGCAAAGTTCAAGTAACCTATGACCTACTGCGGTTCCTGCAGAGTCACCTTCTTTCTAGAGCTAACGTCCAGGAGTAATTAATTCAACACACATAGCTTATCCTCTGGGAGTCTGCAGACTCTTGCCTCCATGTCGATCTCAATCCCCAAGTATCCATGTAGTGGGGCCCTCAGTTTTCTCCTCAGCCAGCGGGACCCCCAATCTATCTTCCACCTGTCTAAACACTCCCAACAGCATTTCACACTCATAATTTCCTGCCCTGTCTATCAGCAGGAATTCATCAAGATATTTGGCTACAGATGACAGTCCTGCCTGCTTTTTAATGGCCCACTCAAGTATGGAACTGAATCTTTCAAACACTGAACATGAAATTGAGCATCCCATAGGCATCGCCCTGACAAAATAAAAGACTCCCTCGAACTGGAAACCCAACAAGTCAAAGTCCAAGGGGTGCACAGGGAGCAACCTAAAAGCAGACTTAATATCACTTTTTGCTAATAAGACTCCTGGCTGGAAGCCTTCACTAACTCTATAGCTGAATCAAAGGTGGTATACTTCACAGAGGTTAGAGCAGGATCAATTCCATCATTAACCGAACTCCCCCATGGATATGAAAGGTGATGAATCAACCTAAACACACCTGGTGCTTTTTTGCAAACAATACCCAGATAGGACAACTGCAGGTTTGGCAAAGGGAGGTCCTTAAATGGGCCAGCCATCTGGCCTAATTTCACCTGCTTGCTAATCTTATGCCTCACCACCAACTCCATCCCATAAACCGACCTCACATTTTTTGTCACAGTGTGACACCTATTAACCTTCAATGGAATTATGAAACCAAACTTAAAACCTTCAAACAAATAAACCCTGTCTGAAACTACAGGGTAATAAACTAACAAGTCTTGAAGAACATCCAACTTAATTAGCAAGGGGGCTTTATGCCAATGTGTTGGGACCACTCCCTCCTTGTCCCTACTTCTCCTGGGAACTGTCTGTACCTCGCTTACCCTTCTGAGTTTTACAGCTAAATCCCCCGTGCTGCCCCCCGCAATGCTTACACTCGTGTTTAAACTGACAGTGGGCACAACATCAATCATCATCATCATCATCAAATAAATAAACAGAAACACCTGCCATCATTGTATCCCCCAAAAACACCCCTACCTGTGTCCTGCTGCTGAGTAGCCACAAAAGGAAGAAACTGGCCACTATTTGTGTGCAGACCCAATAAGGGTCAGGAAGGACACATGCCTTCGAGCCACAATTCCTGGCCTGAAATTTCTTACGGGAGATAGGGATCCTCAGCAACCCTAGTCCTAAACTCCTCATCATATATCAATAACGCTTCCCCACCATACACATTCCTGGCTCTGTGAATAATATCCAGATATTTCACCAGGGAAGGGGAATGTTGTGGATAAACATCCACTACAATTTCCATAAAAATGGCATATCCGCTAATATAACAAGTTATCCCAGCATCTTACTACCTTGGGCTTCTTCCTTCCCTTATCCTTGTTTTACTTATCCTCTTTTTTCAAGGTATCCCTAACCATTTCTCTATTAAGTAAGGTGAAAACATCTATGTATTCCCCTTTCAAAATCTTTTCCTTTGTTGCTGTCAGCAAATGAGTACCAAGGGGCCTCGAGACGCTGGAGTATGGCACCCTGGCTTGTCTAAGAATCTCCCCTGCTCCAGCCTAATGCTGCATCACCACCTGCCCCCCAAATTGGCTAGAAAGAGAATCTGCAGCCCTAAAAGCTCCCAAACCCTCCGACTGCTGTTCACCTCTAGAGACAAGCATATCCCATGTCTGAAGCTGCCAATGACATGGTATTAGTGTCACTTTCCAAACGTTGTTTGAATAGATCCCTGGTGATTTTGCGGATAGGTGCACCAACAAGCGGCTGGTAATTAATTTCAAAAAAACCGAAAATCCTAATTATTGCAAAAAGATTCATAAAGTATGGGTGGTTAATCCAAGACCAGAAGGTGGAACAGGTTCACTCTTATAAGTATTTAGGAGTCACGTCTGCTGCTAATGGGACCTGGCAGGCTCATATACAAGTAACCAAGGCTACGGCTCAAATAGAAGTGATGGCAATCCAACGCTTCTATTATCAAAAATCAAATCAAGCTTTATTTGCCTCAACCCGAGGTTATTGGCAGTGATAACACCAGTACAAAAGATAACACACATTATATACAATATCGTAGTTTACAATCGAAATGAAAACATCCTACAGGTCAAACTCAAATAAAAAGTAGTACTTCATTCCTAACCGTAACTTTGCTGAGGACGAGACATGCTAAGAAGCTTCCTGCCTCCACACCTTCTTACACCTCTCCTTCATAACTGCTTTTCCAAATCCTGCTACCACCCGTGTTAATTCAGTATCTTTATAATTCAGGCACAGCTCAAGTGGGTCTGCACAGGGGGACCCCAACTGCACCTGTCCCAGAGCAACTGAGAGTTTTACCCTCCAGATGTCATATTTTGGGCATACAAAAAGAATATGTTGTGCCGTATCAGGGGCTTGCAATTGGCAAGATAAACATCCCCTCTCACCCCATGGTATCCCTCTGTACCACCCCTCGATTACTGCTGAGGGGAACATCCCAAAACGGAGGCAAGTAAACGCTGTCCTTATCGCAAAGTCTGACCAGAGCCCTCCTATTATCGCTATGGCCAAAGTTCTATAAAGGCAGCACAGAAAATCATGTCAGCTAGGGTAGTGGCAGAGCTCATGTATGGGACACAAGTTTGGGGATATGACAAGATCGTAATGGATAAACTGCAACCGGTCATCAATAAATTTTGGGAAAGAATTTTGAGGCTCCCGCCCTCTATATGTTTTGCCTCTGTTCTATTAGAATTGGGGGAGCCCTCCTTGAAAGCCTTGGCAGAAAGGTGACTTTTGAAGTTTTGGGTAAGGATTAGGGAATACCCAGATTCCTCTCTGATGTACCTGGTGTTGGAAGATAAACAAAATGACTGCATTCGTGGTAAGGATGCTTGGTGGGCAGCAACAAAGTTGTGACATTGACCGGCAAAAATTGAGATCTTTGGCAGGCGGATCCATTATTTCACCCCTCTAGAAATACTTGATTCCATCTCGTGTGTGTGTGTGTGTGTGTGTGTGCTCCATATATCCATTCACTTGTGGACGTAAATCTCAGACAAGCATTCACCAGGCTGAGATTTCAGTCCACGCCCACGGCAGTCCTGCTTGGCAGATACCTAGGCATTCAATTTATAGAGCGCTTATGTCCATGTGGGGGTGGGATCTATGATATAAGCCACTATTTAATCACTTGCCCTCTTTATGATGAGCACCGTAGAAATCTAAGGATGCTAGTTGCCTGGGATCCTGATAGGTCCAAGATTCAGCACTTCATTTATATCCTGGGGGATTCTGACCCAGCGAGAACTAAAATGGTGGCTATTTTTGCAAGTAGATGTGAGACTATTCTCAGAAAGATTACACACAGTGTACCCGGGGAACCATGCAGTCTAGCGGGTGAGGCACCTCTGACTTAGATGAGGAGGTAGCCTCTGAGTTGTTTATATCAGCTATATATATGAGATGATATGTCATACCTTATATTTTATTTCTTTATTGCTTTGACATCAGGGCTGTAATGATGAATAAAGAAGGGGTAGATTATGGATGATTATGGCTATGATTATTGCTGGATGATTTGTATGTTGTGATGTTGTATATACACTGCATATTGTGATTTGATGTACAATGTAAAATGTACACAAACATTTTATTTTATTTTATTTTATTTTATGTTATATCTGTTGTGATAGCCATGGGGCTAAACAATGTTTAATAAAACTGAACTGATGTCTGAAGCGGATTACCAAACCTACCCAACTGAGCCTCCCAATAAACACCACCATTCTCCACTACCTTACCTGCAATTAGCGCGTTAGGTGGCCCAGCCATGGTCCCTGTAGACATAGGGACCTGCTGCGCCACTCTGGTACCCGACGCTGTGACTTGGTTGTTATCTGCCTGACTCGAGCTGGTAGCTGAAAGGGGTTGGTCCCACGTGATACAAAAGCCCAGGATTCCTTGCGGCCACAGGGAGCTGACCAACTGGACCCGTTACAGGAGACAATTGACCATGACTAAGAAAGCCTGGCGCCTGCTGATTCTTGAGGAGCTGAAAGGAAGAGAACAATGACATTGATAATCATCCAACAATACCATCGAAGGAAAGCTGACTATGAACAAGAGGAACAGAACTCCCAGTGCTGGCAGCAGCAGGAAGGGGCACAGTACTAGAAATAACCTGCTGTGGAATAGCAGAAAAACCCGTACCCTCTTGAAGATCAACCCCAGACTGGGGAAAAGGGGACCATCCGCCACCCCCATAGTGCTGGGCAACCGAAGGGGCACCCATTACCTTGCCCTGGCTAAGGGAAGATCCCCCCGGCTGGAACGAACCAGAAGTGGTGATCGCGACCACCACCACCCCTCGAGAACCCTCCCTACCAGAGGGGGCAGCTCGGCCTGCACCGGACAACCCAGGAAATGCAGACAGGGTGAATGACCCATCAGAACTGGCTCAACTCCTACCTCCCACTAGGCCCTGCCAAACCCTGCACCCAAAAAGAGTCAGACCCAGAATTCTGGGACTGCAACACCCCACAGCCTCCACTACATGCAAGATCTCCCCTTTGCCAGACCAGGTGCTCATTGCCAACCACCCTCCAGGTCAACCAGATGCCCATTCCTGCCAGGTATAAGCAAACCTGCCTCATCCATAATGAGACAAGGAGGGGGGGGCCCTCCCAGGCTTCCAAGGGCAGGGACCGGGGATGAAGACAGTCCCACAACCCCTTCTTCAGCAACATCAGGGACAGAAGAGTCCCCCAGTTCTGCCTGAGGAAAATTATACAACTGGGACAACTGAGCACTGGGGGCTGAAGAAGCCACCCCAGAACCTGAAAGGGTCTGGGGGTATTGGCCTGCCCCAATACCCTGAAATTCTGGGACATATCCAGCAGCCACCAAGCGCATGAGTGTGGCAATAACTCCTCTCCAGGCTCCCCTACCAGGAAACCCCTTCTCCTTCCGTGGAGCTCCCTAGCAGAGGCTCTGCCTCTGGCAATGCCCCTACACATAACAGGATCCCGACGGGCCCCTTTGGGGGTCTTCCTATTCTCCCTCCCCCCTTTTCCAGTCATGCTGAGGGAAAAAAGGCAAAGGACACCTCAGACTAAGGAACAGCCCAACCTCCTCTACACAACCCAATAACGCTCTGAAGGGAAGGCAAGGAGTTGAAAAGTTTCCCCAAGCCTAAAATGCTGCCAGAGCCCACACCGCTGCAAAGAAGCAGCAGAAAAAAAACCACCAAAGGAGAAAGGAGTGCCCGAGGCTGCTGCCACACTCCTTTTGGCCACTGACAGACTGCCTCAGATCAATCAGGATGGCAACGAGCCTCTTGATTGACTCTGAGCAACACGTGATCCATAAGCCTGAGAAAAGTCTCCTCTTGGCTGGGCGACCAATTCACCTTGTCTCCTGCACTCCCCCCAGCCCCCATCCAAAGGGCGGGAAGTGGAGGAGGTGGGTGTCCTTCACCCCCACCACCCCACAAACCCCCCCCCTTTAATGGGGGCGGGCAAGAAAATGAAACTTGAGGGACTGGCCACAATTTGGGCTACTGCTTCTCCAATACTATCTGGAGTCCACTTGAACAGTAGCAACATTGGTGTTTTTACACACACATTTCTCCTGCGTGTTTGCTGTTACATTCTGAACTTTCTGTGTGTCTAAATCACTCACCCAGATCTTAAACATCTGGCTCTTTGAACTTCTGCATTGAACTTCTCCCAGAACTTTTGTGTGTAAAAAGTTCCCTTGGTAAACTGCTTTGCTCCAGACAGCTGTGGTCACTTGGTTTCCATGGCAGCCCCTCACGTCTACAGCTGCGGCTACTTTAGGCTGCCTCAGGGCAGTGTTTGTATGAAAAATGCATCCAGAACTTACTTGTGGACTTGTAAACCCAGAAGATTGAAAGACCAGCACTTTAAGGTGTGTGTAAAAATGCCCAATGGTTCTGACAGCATGAGTTTGATGTGCAGAAGCATACAACAACTCACTTCTGGATCACTTTCTCCTTGAAGGGTAAAGGGATTAGTTGCTTCTTCTGCCTTTGCTCAAGAATGCCATCCTGTAAGTTCTCCACCCTCTGGGTTTTAGACGACAAAGCTGGTGAGGATAAGGGATGGGTCTTCTGCCTTTCCAGGACTGGCTTGTCCATATCAACTGTACATCTTAGTGCTAAAGTTTAAATGAAATTCAACAGAACATTTATTCCTAAGTGAATACGCCACTTCTGATAATTTTGTCCATGGTCATTTTTAGGGATATGCAATTCATTTAGGTTATTATGATAAAGAAAATGAAAATTTTAATTTTCTTTTCATATAATGTAATAACAAAAATGATAAATAATAATAACAAAAAAAAATTAAAACAAATTTGAATTTTCAAAATAATGGGAAAACACTGAAAATTACATTTCTGGCTATGACTTTTATTGTTTCTTATTCAATTCTGATAAATCTTTGAGATATTGTACCCCAAACAGAGGGCACTATGTGTACCAAATTTCAGAAAGATTGGATAAAGAGAACAGATTTATAAGCAAATA
Organism: Sphenodon punctatus; assembly: GCA_003113815.1. Lineage (NCBI taxonomy): Eukaryota > Metazoa > Chordata > Lepidosauria > Sphenodontia > Sphenodontidae > Sphenodon > Sphenodon punctatus. Next base: position 2,664,742 of record QEPC01000029.1, on the reverse strand, counting down.
AATGTTGTTTTAAGAAAAGCTGCATACACATTCCTAGCTACAACATCTTTATCTTCCATCAAATTTACATGAAACCTGGGAGGATTATGTCCCTTCCTACAATTACCAATTCTGCCAACTTTCAGAAAGAGTTAATAAAGGGTCCTAATTGTATAAGCCATTAAGTTTCAAATGCATTTCTGTGTGTAACATTTTTATATTCCATTCTGTTTCCAAGACAATTGGCAGAAATGTATCCCACACCTTCCCTCTTATCTATGCCAAAATACAGGACAATTTGATAAAGGTACCCAATTTTATAAGCAATTGAATGTGTCCACTTGAAGACCATTATTCAGATAAATAGCAGCATATGCAGTGTCAGTCAGAGGCAGGCACCTGGCATGGCAGGGGGAGGGAGGCTGTAGCAGGGAGAATGGGGAGCAACCCAGCAGACTGACAGACACATTCCCACTGGCCAATTACTGCATGCTTCCAGCTTTACAGGACCAATCGATGGTGGCTTCGAGGAAGGCCTAGGGGGCAGCCCTCAGGCGGGCATAGAAGGGACATAACTGGGACTTTGGGGATAGCATCCCAGAAATCAGGAGACATGGGCCCTCTTTAGACATAACAAAGATTGGGTATCAAACCCTCTAAGCCCGTGTTTGGCCATCATGTATAAGCACCAGAACAATCCAAACACCAATTTGGTCCCCGTTGAACACGCAATGTGAACACCGTTGCATCACAAGGACAATTTACATGTTCTGGCTGAGCACGTGGCCAATGTTGTGTCTAATGATATCATGTAGGGGTGGGAATTCCGGATCTATCGGTATCTGATACTGCCGGTATTTCAGTGTACTGGCAGTATCGGATTAACCTGGTAATCCGGCTAAAATTCTGGATTCCCGCATACCAGGTTTTTTACTGTGCGGCCATTCAAATGAATGGCCGCAATGTAAAAAAACAAACAAATCCCCCCCAGTTTCCCTCCCCAGTCCATGCTGCGTGGGTGGAAGGGGGGACACCCACCACCCACCCTGCCCAGCCTGGTTTTAAATAAACAATTTCCCCCCCCTAAGTCCCTGCTAGTGCCGGCTCCGGGCCGCTGCCGGTGACCCAGAGCCCGCACCAGCAGGTAGGTTAGTACCGGAGTACCGATACTGTGCTACTAGGGTGATCCCTGGGGTGGGGGGTGGTTTAACACACACCCCACCCCAGGGATCACCCTACCTCCCCACCCAGGGATCGCCTACCTTGCGTTCTGGGTGGTGGCGGCGGTCCGGCTCCGGCGGCTTCAGCGCTGGCTGTGGCTGCCAGCTTCAGTGCTACTAGGCCTTCCGGTGAACTGCTGGGTTTCACCAGAAGGCCTAGTAGGGCTGAAGCCGGCAGCCACAGCCAGCGCTGAAGCCGCCGGAGCCAGACCGCCGCCGCTGTTCGGAGCGCAAGGTAGGCGATCCCTGGGTGGGGAGGTAGGGTGATCCCTGGGGTGGGTGGGTGTTAAACCACCCCCACCACAGGGATCACCCTAGTCCCTGCTGGTGTAGGCTCTGGGTCGCCAGTGGCGGCCTGGAGCCCGCACTAACAGGGACTTGGAGAAAATGTTTTTTTTAAAAAATCCAGGCTGGACAGGGTGGGTGGGGGGTGCCCCCCCTTCCACCCGCACAGCCTGGGAGGGGGAGGGGGGAGGATTTTTTTTTATACTCTTGCCCCAGAGAGAGTATAAGGAGCATCACGCCTTGGGCGTGCGCGCCTTGGGCACTGGCAGGGCCGGGGGCCAGGTTGCTATTTTAGTTAGGGGTCAAGCTACCTGAAATTAGGGGTAGGTTTTTTTTTGGTTTTTTTTTTTTGTTGTTGCAGGGGTCAAGTTTTGTTTGACAGTACCCCCCGAGAAGGGGTAGGATCGCCATCCACAGGGGACAAGCTCTTTCGACAGCACCCCCCAAGAAGGGGTGGGACTTTTATCCACAGGGGGCAATCTTTCACAACAGCACCCCCGAGAAGGTGTAGGACTATTATCCACAGGGGACAAGCTTTTCCGACACCACCCCCTGAGAAGGGGTAGGGGACCAAGCTTTTCCAACAGCACCCCCCAAGAAGGGGTAGGATTGTCATCTACAGGGGACAAGCTTTTCTGACAGCACCCCCCGAGAAGGGGTAGGACTATTATCCACAGGGGGCAAGCTTTTCCAAAAGCACCCCCTGAGAAGGGGTAGGATTGCCATCTACAGGGGACAAGTTTTTCCGACAGCACTCCCCGAGAAGGGGTGGGACTATTATCCACAGGCGTCAAGATTATTGGCCCCTTCTACGTGGCCTGGACTTGATCTGTCAACCAGACCCGCATTGCCAGAATTGGGTGTGGAGATACTTTGTTGTTTGAGGCACGTGCTGAATCTAACACGGCCGGATCCGATTTTGTGGCGAGCTCCAGGGTTACACATGCAAGGGTGTTCCCTTGTCCCTACAACCTATAGGCGTAAGGCCAGGGGGCCAGGATTGATGGTATCTTGTACCCCGGTTAGTTGCTTTTAAAATGGAAAAGAAACGTAGCCGTGACCCCTCGTCCCATTGTTCAGATGAGGACTTGCCTGCTAAGATTCCAAGAGGCTGCAAATCCACCTTGGCTAGTGAATTGTTTTCTCTGCATATTTCTCCCACTTGCGTACCAAGTAACAGGGGAGGAGGGGCTTGGCAGACGTGGTTGTTTCTTCCGTTCTGGCATCCCCTCCCCGAAGGTTCCTCCCCCTTCCAACTTAAGGGCGATGACCCAACTAAGACTTATTTACTCAACCAGACTAATTTAAATGCCAAAACAGTTGAGGCTCTCTTTGCGTGGATTAGGGAGTTAGACTCTTTATTGAGGGTAGTCAAAATACAGCTGGCTGATTTAGCTAGCAGACTGGTAGCCCCAGAAGTTCATTTAGATGTATGATCTTCCCTGACTCAAGAAGGGGAAGGGGTTTCCAGAAAAGAACTTTTATTTCTCGCACCCGCAAGCGCCCTGTGTTAAGGGCGGATGAAATCCTCCTGTATATTGGACATGATCACAATGGGGTAGCCCATGAGTGGAACAATTTGGGGCAAGTATCCCAGAACCTTTCCTTTTTTTTGAGAAGGTCAATTCAAACCTCCATGATCAAGGACATTGTTTGACTCCCAAATTATGGGGTTGGGGCCAGTCAATTGTACTGTTTACGTGTATGTTTTACCCTCCAAGCTTGGGTTGTGGAGTTGTTCAAAGCCAGGAAATTCTTGTTGAGAAGGGAAATCTCTATTGATAGGGTCTGGAGACATGTGGAAGATCCCCCTGAACAGGATTCCAACTGCTTGGGTAGGGGGGATTTAGCCCCTGTGGATCTGTCTCAGCAGGGTCCGCAAGGTGATGGTCGACTAGTGGAAATGGTGGATTTGGTGGGTGTATACCCACGGGAATCCTATTCTTGGAGGAGCAGGGACGAGGCTGCAATGGATATGGGGATGTTAGATATATCACAGCCACACCTAATGGAAATTCAATCCCAGGCTCCTAACCCTGCCCTTCCAGGTCTGGTTTCCACCAAACCATACATGTCTATTCAGTGCCCTAGAAAGGGAACAATTGAGGTCATGCCCCAGACCTTGGGTTTGATTTCAACCAAGGTCTCCACCTTAAAGGGGGACCCCCTAGGGAGGGGACATGTTGATGTGAAGGAGTCCCACCCCACTTGGGACATGTTTAGATAGCTCCCTGTATTTGAACAAGATGTCTGTTTGATACGATTGGGCCATATTAACACCTGTGTCCAGGGTCTCGAAGAGAGCCCTGAGGCTCGAACTTCCCTGGTGGCTATCGACAATCCTCCTAACGAGGACGGGGAAGGGGATACCTTGATGGAAGACGGGCCGAAGAGGCTCGGAAACCTGGGTGGGTCAGCAGGGGATGGTGAACTCACATGGGGGGAGTCCTCCTTGGCTAACTATCATACCCTTGGAGGTGAGTTTTCCAATTTTCTGGTATCGTTGGCACCTTCTATTACCATGATCCCTCCCTCTCCTGAGGCTCTGTCCCAGGATGGCCCTTGTTTGGCCTCCCTGGCAGTTGGTTGCTCGTATGAACATGGAGGGTGTCGGGACAATTCTGGGAATTTAGGGAAGTCAGTGGTCATAGGGAAGAGGGGTTCCCTCCCACATGGTGCTGACCCTGGAGGCTCAGATACCCAAGGGGGGTTTAGTTGGGTTACTGGGGAATCAGGGATTCCCTCTCAGATGGCAATTACAACGCGCAGCACTTCGCCTATTAGACGATGACAGGATAGCCAGCTGGTTCAACCAACTTTACTGAGGTATTTTACTCGGGTTAGGGAGGAAGGCGATGCCTTAGGTTCAAGAACCAGTGATGAGATAGCATTTAATTCTGGTAATAAGACTCTGGCGGTAGCAGACTCCAACAGGAATTGCCCCCAGAGTAATCTTGTTCCAGGATGACATGGGGACTCTGCTTCCCCTATGTGGATGGATGTTTGGTCCACCAATTGGTGGTGGTGGTGGGGAGATTCTCTGTAATGTCCTGGAATATATCAGGAGTTAAAGCCAAACTGGGGGACAGGGACTGGCAGGATTTCCTGGCATCCTTTGACCTCATTTGCCTACAAGAGACCTGGGTAAACCCGGAAGACAGTATAGACATCGAAGGGTTCCAGGTTTTCCTCCATGGTGGGAAGAAGTAGGAAAGAGGTAGGATTTCTGGAGGGCTTTCTTTTTGTGTTCCTAACAATTGCTTGTCTAAATTTTCCTTGCTTGGTACTATGCAGTTGGAATATCAAGTGGGATCAATATGATTGGGTCAGTCTAGAACACAATTTATAGTTTTTAATGTATATATCTCTCCCACTACATCTCCTTATTACGAGGAGGATGTTTGGGTAGCCATAGAGAGGGAGTTTCGCCTACTCGAGGACCAGTTTCCACAGGCAGTTTTTGTCCTGTTGGGTGACTGGAATACTGGGTTGGGAAGTAGCCGGGAGACGCCTTCGACCGTGAGTTGGGAGTTAGAGGGGGCATCAGAGGTTGCTCGGCAAAGGAGGATATTGGAAGGGTTGGTTTCTAGATTGGACCTTATTGCTTTGGAAGAAGCTCCCTCGACTACCACTAAAGAGGGGTTTACCTTTTTTGGACCGCAGGGCAGAAGTAGAGTGGACCTAATTTTGGTGGAGGCGCGACTCTGCGATTTCTTTACCCAACTAGTATTGGTTGCAAGACCTGAGAGCGACCATGTCACTCTCTGTTTTTCCATTAAAGGGGGGGGGTTGGGGATCTAGGGTTGGGAGGCCAAATGGGGGGGAGGGTCTCCTTACAAGCAAGAGCTTCAACTCCTGGAGAGATGGCTAGGACATTGCAGGACCTTTTTCACTCCTCTTACTTTGCCCAATTGCTTACTCAATTCGAGAGGTGTGAGGAGCCCAGGGGGCAGATGAGACACTATGAGAGAATTTTGAGGCTCCTTATGGATTCTCTGAGATCTGGGCCCAAAGTTGCATATCTCAAAGTTGAAGATAAGTGTTATGATATGATATGGAGTGTAGAAGGATGAAGGGCCAGTTAGTAAGGCTCAAGCAGAAATGGATTGGGAATTGGGATGAGAGACGTTGGGATGAATTTAGGAATCTCAGGCTAGCCTACTCTAAATTGCTGAGAGCTAAGCAGGCTGAGTATTACAATAGGATGTGGGCAATTATGGCAGTGGATTTGGCAACAGGGAATTCAAGTAGGTTTTGGACCGCTCTTAATGCTATTATAAAGCCTGAGAGTCGAGTGGGAAGTCAAGGAATTACTTCTTCCCAGTGGGAACTTTTTTTTGCTGACCTGTATGAAGATCGGGAGTTGGGGGTTAGACGATCTAACTGTTCCGAGAAAGAGCGAGGGAGGTTCCCTGTGGCAGAAGGAAGAATTTTCAGAGTCCACTATTATTAGTGCTATTATGACTTTGAAAGTAGGAAAGGCGGCGGGGCCCAACGGGGTTACAGCTGAGGTCCTCCAAGCCGCTCCCAAGAGGTGGACCTATCTTTTGTCCACAGTATTTACCACAGTAGCCAACACGGGCGTTGTGCCCCCATCCTGGTCTACCAGCTATATAGTCCCTATTTATAAGAGGGGTCAGATTTGGGATCCATCATGTTACAGGCCTATCAGCCTTCTGTCAATAGTGGGTAAACTATATGCTAAGTTCCTCAATGAACACCTGAATAGGTGGGCAGAGGGAAGGGATATTATTCCAAAAGGACAGTTCGGGTTCAGGAAGGCCAGATCGACTATAGAATGCTGTTTTATCTTGCAGCACCTTATATTTAAATATCATAAGATCAAGAAACGTAAGTTTTATATGGCTTTCCTGGACCTGACTAAGGCTTTCGACACCATCCCCTGGAATAGACTGTGGGCCAAATTAATCAAGATGGGCTTGGATGATAAGATACTCGTCCCCATAGTCCATCTATTTACAAATAACAGTGCCCGGGTGAGGGTGAGGGGTGGTGGAGGGGGAGGCAGTGATACTGGGTTCCAAATTAGGAGGGGGGTCTGATATGGTTGTGTCTTGGCCCCCCTCCTATTCAATCTTTATTTAGCTTACCTATCCAATTTCATTAGGTCAGCAGATTTTCACCCCCCCAAGATTGGCGATACCCAGGTGAGGTTTCTCCAGTTTGCCGATAACCTAGTTCTGATGGTCCAGTCAGAGGTTGGGTTGCGGGGCTATTGGGGCATTTCATGGCTATTGTGTGACAAATGGCCTAAAAATTAACCCAGAGAAATCTAAGATCATGATAGTGGGCCAGAAGAACCCTCCCCATTTCTGGAGATCTGTGGTGGGAAAATTCCAGGTGGTAAAATTGTTTAACTATCTTGGCGTGGTTTTTTCTGCTGGTGGCTCTTGGGCTACACATTTACAGACAAGAACCAACAAGGCCCTAAGGGCAGCTGGGGCTATCGCTAGAGCAGCCACCTTGTCTAGGGGGGTCCCCTTGTCATCCTTTATGGGGGTTTACTGTGCCAAGATTCCACCTACGGCAATTTTGGGGATGGAGCTCATCCCTAACTTGGACGAGAGGACCCTGAAAAGAACCCCAAATTCCTTTCTCCAATGTCTCCTTAGGGCCCCTTCTGGGGTCCCAGGAGCAATACTGAGGGCAGAAGTGGGTGTTGTCTCCTTGGGGGCAAGGGCCAAACAGGCCTATGTTAGATTTTGGCTACGGTTGCTGGCCAAACAGGAGACAGCACCATCGATGCAGTGTTTGCGGGAGGAGTTAACATCTCTGGGATCCTACCCATATCCCTGGGTGCTCTACCTCTGGAGGTTACTCAGGGATCTGGATTTTTCATTTGAGTATTTTCAGGGGAGGGGACTGAGGGCTATTGAGTCAGAGGTCCTACAGAGAATCCAAGATATGGCCTGACAGGAGGACTTAGCTAGAATTTCCCAGTGGAAAGTAGCACCAGGGCTGAAATTAGTTAAAACCTCCTCTGGTTTCGAGAAATACTTAGATCTTCTCGTCAATCCAAAGTTGCGCCAGTGCTACATGAATTTAAGATTTCACCTGGTAAGTTCTGTAATTGTCGAGGGCAGATATGGACAGATTCCCTATGATCAACATTTTTGCTCATGTAGTCTGCGCGAGGTTGATAATATGGAGCATTTTTTGTTACGTTGCCCTCAGCTCACTGCATTGAGATCAGTGTGCTTGACCCCGTTGTTAAAAGAGGGTGGAGAGGTCAAACAGAGTGAAATTTAAAAGATACTATTGAGGATGGTGGATAGGGATGCAATTTTGGCCATCGCAGTTTTTGTTAGGCTGGCAATGAAATGGAGGGAGCAATTAAAACCTAGGCAGGGTGAGCTAGCGGTTGCTGGTGACGACATGCTAGTTGATTAGAAAATGCCTTACGGGAGTGTTAAGGTTGATTAGCATCCCAGTATGGTTTTTTTGTTCCCCGCCCGTTTGGTGGGGACAAGTGGTGGCTACTTAGTAGCAACCCAGTCGATGTTACCTAATTGGCTATTCTGTGTACTGCACTTACTTTGGTTATATAACCATCTAAATAAGTTTGTTGATTGTTCTACAAGGATTATATATATTGTTTATTGTTTATCGGGACATGGCGAAAGCTGGCTCCCGTAATAAACTTACTTATTTACTTATGCAAATTAGGCCAATTAAGGTTTTCCAAACTATGGTATTGATATGGAGAAGCCACTGCCTATAAAGCGAGAATGGGGCGACTAGGGACCGTGAGCATCAAGCCGGTGACCAATTTTACTTCAGGGAGCAAGCTCTGCTATGGTAACCCCCGCAGAAGAGCAAGGCAGCGTCTATGTTTTATGCCCTTCTTGGTTTGGAAGCAGCTATAGGTGTTGGGTGGTAAGATGTGTAGCTGTAGTGCATTCCCTTCGGATGTGTTATTTTGTAACCTTTTTTTTAAATATATATATAAATAACTTGTTTACGAGGATTTTTTTATCATACAAATGTTTGGGGGCTAGTGAAACCTAGCCAATTAATAATTATATCCCTACATATATTTGGTAGGATTTTTGTAGTTATTTTAATTTCAGTATATGTATTTATATTTTTTGTATGTTAGTACGTTGCTTGTCTGTTGTTTGTTTGTTTGGGCCATGGAGAGAGCCAGTGCTGGCAATAAACTGAAGTCTTCCCAGTAACAAGTGGGGGAGAGATGTTGGGATGGTCACAGCACAGAATGAGGATATTTGGTTGACATTTCTGCTGGTCAGCTGACATCACAAACAGATTTTTTACCATAGTGACATGTAAAAGAATCCCCTGCATAGGCTCATTATCTGCATATGCTGTTCAGGCTTATAAAATTGGGACCTTTTATCACATATTTCCAGTATTTAGCAGTGATGATCCTGAAAGTGTGAAATATAGCCCTGACAAATTTCATGTACACTGGTTGGATTACAAAGATGTTATAGTCAGACATATATTTATAGGTTAATTGCTCATACTAGGGATGGGTGAATGCAGTTCAGAAGTTCAGATTTCGGCCCAAACGCAACCTGTTCAGACGACTGAACCCGAATCCGAACACGAACTGACCGAACCGAATTCAATTCCGAACGTCGAAACGACCAAACAGTTTGGTCAGTTCAGATCGCGTTTGGGTGAGTTCGGGTGGCAAAAACATGTCACTGGAAGACAAAATGTGACAGGGAGGGGGAGTCAGCTGAGGAGCAGACTTCCAGGCACCAGGGGTTGAGACGCTTGGAGAAGCAGCCAGCCTGCCCAAACACCATCCCTTTTCGCCTCAGACCACTGGCTTCGCAGTCTGCGATTGGCCACGGGCTAGGCTGCATGGAGCCAATGGGGCTTGCGGTGAGGTGGGCGCAGCAAGAAACAAAACTGATTTCCTCCCCCCTTCCCAACACCTTCTGAGCTAGTCCCAGTTCCTGAACAGCAGGCGCTTCCTCTCTCCCAGCAGTTTTTGTTCCTTCCT
>QEPC01000029.1:2641466-2655208 GCA_003113815.1 Sphenodon punctatus | reverse complement strand
CCATCCTCCTCCTATTTCACCCATCCAACCCATTTACCTCCATATTATCATTTATTTAGATTATATTAGATAGATATACGTGTTATTTTTTGTTTTTATCCCTCCCTGTGTTCCCTGTGTTCAATCTTCCTCCCTCCCTCCCCCCTCCATTGAATCCTTTTCCCTCTCCCTCTTATTCCATCCCTGATTCCCTTCCCCTGTTTTAAGTTTTGGATTTATTTAGAGTAGGAATATTATTAGATTGATTATCATTTCACTTTTGCACCTCTCCCTGTGTTCTTTGTGTTTCCCCCTGTGTAATATTGTATATATAGATAGATAGTTATTAGATAGACAGCTACTAGAAAGATATACATAGTAGTTAGTTTAGTTATAGAGATAGATAGAGATACAGTGTGTTGGTAGGACAAGGCCTTTGTAGATAATTATTAGGATATTCCATTTAGTTCAATACATTTTAAGCTGCCACTCTAGCCCCAGGACCACCGTCATGGGTTCGGGCTGTCATTCCTTGAACAGAGAGCCAATTTTCCAAAGCATCAAGAAACAGCCACTCCAGCCCCAGGTCCCACCTCCAGGGTTCTGGGGCTGGGTACAGGCATGGAGGACTATGGCCAATATCCAAAATCTGCCACTCTAGCCCCAGGACCCAACGTCACAGGTCTGGGGCCATCATTCCTCGCACAGAGAGCCAATTTTCCAAAACATCAAGAAACAGCCACTCCAGTCCCAGGACCCACCATCAGGGTACTGGGGCCAAGGTACAGGCAGGGAAGGCTGTGGCCAATATGTATCTAGAAGCTGCCACTCTAGCCCCGGGACCCACCATCATGGGTCTAGGGCCATCATTCCTCGCACAGAGACGATGTCATTCCACCGCATCAAGAAACAGCCACTCCAGCCCCAGGACCTGCCATCAAAGTTCTGGAGCCAAGTTACAGGCAGGGAGGGCTGTGGCCAATATGTATCTAGAAGCTGCCACTCTATCCCCAGGACCCACCATCATGGGTCTGGGGCCATCATTCCTCGCAGAGAGGCGATGTCATTCCAATGCACCAAGAAACAGCCACTCCAGCCCCAGGACCCGCCATCAGGGTTCTGGGTCCAAGTTACAGGCAGGGAGGGCTGTGGCCAACATGTACCTAGAATCTGTCACTCTAGCCCCAGGACCCACCGTCATGGGTTCGGGGCCATCATTCCTTGAACAGAGAGCCGATTTTCCAAAGCATCAAGAAACAGCAACTCCAGCCCCAGGTCCCAACTCCAGGGTTCTGGGGTCAGGTTACAGGCATGGAGGGCTATGGCCAATATCCAAAATCTGCCACTCTAGCCCCAGGACCCAGCGTCACGGGTCCGGGGCCATCATTCCTCACACAGAGAGCCAATTTTCCAAAACATCAAGAAACAGCCACTCCAGCCCCAGGACACGCCATCAGGGTACTGGGGCCAAGGTACAGGCAGGGAAGGCTGTGGCCAATACCTAGAAGCTTCCACCTTAGCCCCAGGACCCACCATCATGGGTCTGGGGCCATCATTCCTCGCAGAGAGGCGATGTCATTCCAACGCACCAAGAAACAGCCACTCCAGCCCCAGGACCCGCCATCAGGGTTCTGGGTCCAAGTTACAGGCCGGGAGGGCTGTGGCCAATATGTACCTAGAATCTGTCACTCTAGTTCCAGGACCCACCGTCATGGGTTCGGGGCCATCATTCCTTGAACAGAGAGCCGATTTTCCAAAGCATCAAGAAACAGCCACTCCAGCCCCAGGGTCCGGGGCCAGGTTACAGGCATGGAGGGCTGTGGCCAATACCTAGAAGCTTCCACCTTAGCCCAAGGACCCAGCGTCATGGGTCTGGGGCCATCATTCCTCTCACAGAGAGTCAATTTTCCAAAGCATCAAGAAACAGCCACTCCAGCCCCAGGAACCACCGCCAGGGTTCTGGGGCCAAGTTACAGGCAGGGAGGGCTGTGGCCCATATGTATCTAGAAGCTGCCACTCTAGCCCCAGGACCCACCATCATGGGTCTGGGGCCATCATTCCTTGCACGGAGGCGATGTCTTTCCACCGCATCAAGAAACAGCCACTCCAGCCCCAGGACCCACCGTCAGGGTTCTGGGGCCAAGTTACAGGCAGGGAGGACTGTGGGCAATACCTAGAAGCTGCCACTCTAGCCCCAGGACTCACCGTCATGAGTCTGGGGCCATCATTCCTTGCGTGGAGATGATGTCATTCCACTGCATCAAGAAACAGCCACTCCAGCCCCAGGACCTGCCGTCAGGGTTCTGGGGCCAAGTTACTGGCAGGGAGGGCTGTGGCCAATACCTAGAAGCTGCCAGTCTAGCCCCAGGACCCACCATCATCGGTCTGGGGGCATAATTCCTCGCACAGACAGCCTTTTTACGAACGCACGAACGGAACGACCGAACCCAAACACGGTGAACTAACTGAATGACCAAACCACACAGGTGAACCGAACTGGACGAAACCGAATGGCCAAACCTGAACCGCAATCTGTTCGCCTATCCCTAGCTCATACCACCAGAACCTTTTATTCAATCCTTCTGAAATTTGGCATAGATAGTAAAATTGTGTGTGTGTGTGTGTGTGTGTGTGTGTGTGTGTGTGTGTGTGTGTGTGTATAAAATTGCCTTATTTCATCCAAATTAGATGGTGGACAAATAAGTTAAAGCTAGGAATGTATATCTAGATTTTTGCAAAATAACATAATTCAACTGCTTATGAAATCTGATTCCTTTATCCAATATTTCTGACATCTGATGCACATCATACCTTCCATTGGAGGTACAATTCCTCCAAGCTTCATGCAAATATAATGAAAAACAAATGTTACAGCTGAAAATGTGTTTTTCATTTAAACTAATGAAAATTGAAAATGAAAGCAAAAAGGAAAATGAAATTTTGATATTAATGATAATGAAAATGAAAGATTTAAATAACAAAAATGAAAAATGAAAACAAATAATGACATGGGTCCCTGGTGCACACCTCTATTTTTGTTACTGTGCCACATGAAGCTCGTAATCATATGAGTAAACTCAAATGATGATACTTATCTGCTAGTGCCTAAACGGGTACCTAATTTAATACCCGTGAGTAATACCTGTGTTTCTGAGTACCCTGTCGGATTCCTAAAGGGCTACCCAATAATCGACTGTGTACCCAGCTACCCCAAAACACAGTAATTCCTGTTACCAATTGTTAAACCAGGCCAGAAAACTGCAAAATGGGTACAGAAACTAGAAAAATCAGGACCAGAAGTCAACATTCCAGGACTGAAGGTCAACATTTTGGGACATCATGTAGCAGAAATTGGGCGCTAATTTCAGCTCTACTCCCCGCCCCACAATTCCCAGTTCTGACTGTTCTGTTTTTGTTCTTAAGCACACATTTTTATCATACTTTTCAGCATCATATTCAGTTATCAGATAACCCCAGAGACTCTTACTCTTATTGCAAATGTAAAGAACCTATGTAGCCTAGCAGATAAGGTGCTAGACTTTGACCTGTAAGGCCTAGCTTAAGTGAGTGGGCTTTGGCAAGTTAGAACCTTTTAACTCTAGTTCCCTATCTGTAAAATATGAACAATAATGCCCTGTCTCACATGGTTGTTGTAAGGGTGAACTAGGTAAGGGTAACTATATATTAGATGAGGGTGAATTTGTGGTGGATTGGATGAGGCAGAGCAGACTGAAGCTGAATCCAGACAAGATGGAGGTGACTGTAGTGGGGAGGGCGAAGGAGGTGTCGGCTCCCCCTATTGTGGGGGTCTGCCCTCTGGTTGCCCAGCAGGTTTGGAGTCTGGGGGTGATTTTGGATACGGATCTCCGCCTGGATCGGCAGGTGGAGGCGGTGGCTAAAGTCACCTTCTGCCAGCTGTATCTAGTGCGGAGGCTGCACCCGTACATCTCCAGACCCGACTTGGCCACTCTCATCCATGCCTTCCCTACCTCAAGTCTTGACTACTGCAATGCACTCTACGTGGGACTTTCCTTGATATTGGTTCGGAGGCTGCAGCTGGTGCAGAATGCGGCGGCCCATCTCCTTATGGGGACAGGTCGCTGTGAGCACGTTACACCAGTGCTCCGCTCGCTGCACTGGCTTGCTATAGCGTATCGAGCCAAGTTCAAGGTGTTAGTATTGGTATACAAAGCCCTATATGGTATTGGCCCCTCTTATCTCAGGGACCGCCTCACATTCCATGACTCAGGACGAACCCTCCAATCCACTGGAGGTGCCCATCTGGAGGTCCCCTGTGTAAGACGGGGAGCCACCATGGAGAGGGTGTTCTCGGTGATCGGGCCACAGTTGTGGAACTCCCTACCGAAGGAAGCCCGTCTGGCCCCAGGTCTGCTCGCCTTTCGGCGGCCATGCAAGACTTGGCTGTTCGCCCAGGCCTTTGGAGGGGAGGGGGGGAGGGAGGGGTAAATGGGGGAGATTGGTGGGGTAGGGGTGGATTTGGGGGAATTGGAGGATAGAGTTAGGGGTTTTTAAATTATTTTAAAATTGATATTGGTTTTAATGTATTTTATTGTTTTATTGTATTGTTAGCCACCCCGAGATGCCGTGGGCATGAGGGGGTGGCATAGAAATGTTAAGTAAATAAATAAATAAAATAAATATGCACCTAGAACATACTTACTATATGTCCATACTTCTGCATATATGATTTGCACTTTGTATTGACGGGCTCAGGAAAATCCGTTTAATTCTGAACTTGTGAAAAATAGTAAATTGACAGTTCTGAGAACTGTAGTTTTCCTCTGATTGAAAGCAATGATGTTTGGGGTGATCTCCTGAAAACTATCAATAAAATGAGTTACTCCTAACTTTTTACATGTTCTTAGGGAGGCATCTGATGGTAATGAACTTCCATCATCACCAGAACAAGGCATCAGAGCAGTGAAAGAGTAGATGTGATTAGCTTAATACATTTTAAATATAGAATTGCTTTTGTTTCCTGCTGTAGGATATGGAGAGAGCAGAGAGGATTTTGCAAGACTCAGCTTAACACCTGAAAAGAAAAGTCCATCTTTCTCAGGATTCAGCACAACACTGTAAAAAAAAAGATCCTCTCTTCACCAAAGAACTATATCTTATTTTTAGCTCAGCAAACTTTGTCACCTTAAATTCACCTAGCTCATCTTTCCAAGGTACTCAGTGTTAACCGGGTGTAATGGGTTTTCACTAAAGCATGGGTCTGGAAGAGTTTTGCTCTCATTGCCAGACAAGAAAAAGACAGGCAGCTGACAGAATGAGAAGTCCAATAAAATGATAACAGTGGTTGTCAGACTGAGAGATGAAAGAAATCATCGTGGCCCCAAGTTATGGAAATCTACATTTTAAATTAGGTAATCCATTCTCTTGGGACACTAATGTTGGTGACCCTAGAGGTGGTCCCAACCCCCAATTTGGGGTCCCCTAAACTATAGCATTTAAAGTTTTAGAATATTTCAGTAAAAATATATATTGAATTTCCAACCCAGGAAGGCCTATCTTTAAGCTTGTGGGTTGTCTCGTTGACCAAGTTTAATACGCTTAAGTTTTAGCACAAGCTGAAGTGCCTTGCTGACCTGCGATCTGTTTTTCATTCTTTTATACTTACACAAATGGCCTCTTTCACAGGATGGGCCATGGCTCAGGTGGTAGAGTGCATACTTTACATCTGTAAGATCCCAAATTCAATACCCGGCATTTCCAATTCAGGATCTCTGGTAGCATGCCTAGATGAGTCCTCTGTCGAAGACCCTGGAGAGCTGGATTTGAAACCCTGCTGCCATGTCAGGATGTGACAATACTGGGCTAAGATGGACCACTGGTCTGACTCAGTTAGGAAGCTCCTTATTTATATGTCTACATATGTGCATAGCTATATACGCACAACTTAATTTAAAACTTTACGGGCATGACCCTGTATCTGCCTGCTGTGCATGCAATGCTTTGCACATACACTGCAAACACAAGTATAGAATCAGGCTTCACAAATTCTTGTAGAGAATGGCCTTTATTCTGTTTATCCAGGACTTTGTAGGTTTGGTTCCCATCAGTCTAGGAGGGTAATTCTGGATCCTAACTTATTATTTAATAATTTGATGATTTAAGATTCTAGTTTTATTTTGGTGCCATTTCCCCCTCCTTCAGTAGATTTAATCCAGGCTTAAACCAATAAAGCTGAGAAGATAATTAGTACCTTTAGATCCACATACATTTTAGTTACCTTGTCAGCAGCAATGTAATATACATTTAACAGGCTATTTTTGTTTGCCTTTGGAGAGAAATATACCTCCAGTAGTTTATTGCTGTAGTGTCTCACAATCCCAGAGAAACACACAATTATGGTATTAACTGTTTTCTTTTTATCAATCTCGCTTTTTAATATCTATTATATATAACAGTGTAACTCATTTATTTGTATTTTCCATTGAACTTATTCTCAAAGGCTCTGATCTTAGAAAGCACTTTTATGATGATAGTCCCACTGACTTTATTGGTACTGAACACACATGAGAAATTAGCGTTAGGATCAAAGTGTCTTAATAAAGTTTAATACCTTACTTTACCAAATTACTGGATGGATGCTCTTTAAAATACTGGTTTTGTGTAATAATCTCCAGAGAGAATCTAGAGTTCCTTATTGATGTTTTTAATTGAGATGTCAATATATTGGACAAATATAAGTATAGTAATTAAAAATAAATGATCTCCACCAAAAGTAGCTGACTCATATGTTTTTGTATTTTTATGCATATTGCGGATCATGTGTGAATATGAATGTCAATTTTTTTCTACATGCAGCCAAATGATTTATTGCAAAGAATATTCTTTGCAAACTTAGCTCTTTTCCTGCTCACAACTGAGTGTGCTCTTCACTCTTAAATTTTCACCTCACAGTTAGAGTCAACCATTGTCAGCCTAAAATATGTTTGTCCATATTTGTCTGAATGCACAGCAATATGAGCACTTAAAATATGAGTGAACTTAGTAGTTTCATTGGAATAAATATTTATGAACATGGAGGGCAAGGGTGGCTTTTACCAAAAGCACGTGCATCCTGAATTAATAGGAATATGCAAAAAGAACTCATCTCGGGTCAAGCTGGCCCTAAATTAATCTAAATAGCATGAAAGGTTTGAATCCACTGAAATAATTACACTTACCTTATGCTGGCCCTCAGCACAGTGCTACCTTGGGTGATGTCCGCAAGGCCTGGCAATATCTAATGTAGCCTTTAGATGTTACATACTCTGCAGCTTCATTTTTGAAGTTGCAGCAAGGAATCCTCATTAGTTATATGACCTGCTCTGTTATGCTTTATTAATCATTTGCAGGAGTGAGGAAGAGCAAAAGGTCAAAAGCTACATCAGAGAGTAGGGAATGCTGGACGTTGTCCATAATTTAAATCAAGAGAGAAAAGATTCAACAATTAATACCTACTGCCCCTTGCTCCTGAGTTAAAAGAGCTTTGTAAATACCAAGGGAGAAGTCCAGTGCAAGTAACAGTGGTACTGCATCCCCCACTGATCTTCACTCATGAACTTATGAACCCATCCCTCTTATGTTTCTAGACTAACTGCAGGGACAATGTTACACAGCAAATCCTTGCAGATGAATAACATTTCCACACAGGATGTTTTCACATGGACATGGGGGTGCTCACCCCCAGAGCAGGTCCAGGAGAACTCCCCCATGTTTACCCACTTGCAGCCCTGCCTTGGTTGGGTTTAAATGATGCACGGTCCACCCATGTGGCACCCCACCCCCACACTATAGAGCTGAGAACTAGAGCTATGGTGTTGCCAGGGGCAACCCCCAGCTAAAAGCGGAGCTGCAGTGGCCATCCACCAAACAGACGGACAGTAGCCCCACCTCCAACCTGTGCCCCAGGTTTTGACTGCCACTCTGCTGGCGGTATTTCTGGACATTCTAGAGTACCACTGACAGGGCTGCCCCTGAGCAAGGACAGCCCCCCCCACCTCAGCTCAGGAGAGAGGCGGAGCAGAGGCATGGGTGCTGTCCATCTGAAGACACCCACAGTCACATGGAGCCATTTTCATGCACACATACAGCATGATTTAGAAGTGTTGCTGCTGTGCTAGTGCATTTGGAGGTTTCTGAAGCTCCTCTCATAGAGATTGTCCCAGTGGCTGGGAACAGGGTCTTTAATAGGTATATTCATTATTATTATTATTATTATTATTATTAGCCAAGCGGGATCCGTGTGGGTCCCGCATAGGTTCCATGCAGCACAATGTGCTCTCTATGGACATGTGCATGTTTGTGCACATTATGGGATGGGCCCCATTATTATTATTCCAGCAATACACCTGAAGTTGTTCACCCATAATTAGAGACAGTTTCCGCTACAAGGGGCTTACAACCTAGAATTAACAAGGCAGAGGGAAACATAGGGAGAGACAGTAATATATTGGACTTCAGAGGTCTATGTGAACTGTAGGGGTGGGACTTGGTTGAAAATACCGGATACCGGATTTACCAGATATTGGATCTCAGATTAAAACCGGTATACTGGTACTGTTTTTTTCCCCATTGAAATCAATGGGGATTTTTTTCCATTGAAATCAATGGCAGAAAAAAGTAAAAACACCACAGAAATTACCTGTAATAAACACAACATGTAAAGAAAAGATTCACTTGTTTCCTTAACTACTGCTAACCACCAGACTACAGTTTGTGCCCAGTAGCCCCCACGGCCCCCATGGTTCCCACGACCGCCCACTAGCCACTACTACTTTTTTTTCTTTAAAAAATAGGGTTTTTTTTCCACAGCACTCAGAAGTCAGATCTCACAGTAATATCATCATCACAGCAACTGCCAGTGGAGAACACTCGCACAGTGACATGTGATGTCAGTCAAGCACACAGTTTAGTTTGCTACTAGAACTGCATAGAGAGAGGTCAATTAATCCCAAATCTACCATCCCCATTGACAACCACATATTCAGTTGGCAATGCCAACAGTTCCAATACCATTGCCCACACAACGAACACAACAATCCCAAATTAATCCCCACAAATAAACCCTCTCTCCCCCCATTTGACCATAGCCCCATGGGGACAGGCAGTGGAGGCTCTCCAGCTCCCCTGAGGCAGGGCTGAAACCATCAGCCTAGCAAGTGCCATTCAGACTTCATTTTACTTCATTGAAGCAGTGTTTCCCCCACAACCAGACCCCCAAAATAGATCACATTGCCATCGCCAACCTTTATCCTGAACCTCCGAATCCTCAATTTTTGTGCCCTCCTTGGCCACCAGTAAGACTCTGAAGGTGTAGGTTTCAGGACACAAGCCTTCCTTCAGGCCTGGAGAACTGGGAGGACTGAGTTAGCTCCCAGTCCTGCGACAAGCTGAATCAGAAGAGATTAAAGGGAAGAGAAGGATAGGACAGAGGAGAAATAGGAGGGGAAAGGTTTGTGTGGGTGCATGAGAAGAGGAAGGGGAAGATGGGTTCCAGTGGGGAACAGGGGAAAGGGGACTCCATTGTGCGTTGTCTGCTCCGTTGTCTACATTGTCTGCTGCATCTCTCTCTTCTTCCCAGCTGGGAATTACACTGCAAGGCTGGGGTTTCTTGTGGGGGGGGCACCACTGCCCCCAAGAAGGGGTTCCGCCCTCCCAATGCCCACTGCACCTCTTCCTGGAGATGGGGGCGGGCAACATTTTGCATATGGGAGGGGGGCTGCCGAGGTGAAAAAAGCCCTGCTGGGGTGTGTATATGATGGTATGGGGGGCTGATGGGGTGGAAATGGGCCTGCTGCAGATTTCCACTTCAGTGTTTGTGTATATGGGATGGGGGGAAGGGGTGACTTTTGGGGGGTGCCCCCACCCCCAGGAAGACATTCTACCCTCCCAGTGCCCACTGCACCTCTTCCTGGGGGTGGGGGTGGCCACATTTTAAGTGTGTGAATATGGGATGGGGGGCTGATGGGGTGGAAAGGACCCTGCTGGTGCTTTCCACTCCAGTGTGTGGATGGGGGGCTGATGTGGTGGAAAGGGCCCGACTGGGGTGCTCCACTCCAGTGTGTGGATGGGGTGGAAAAGGCCTGGCTGGCCCCACCCTCCTCCTTACACACTGAGACCCCATTCCAAGAAATGTGGGTGGTGATGTGTGAGGAAGAGGGTGGGAATCAGGAGTCTCAGGGTGACTGACTCACCACCACCCCATCCTTGTTGGAGGAGCACGAGAGGGTGAAGAAGGGGGGCACTGAGTGTGAGGAGGAGGATGGGGGTCTGGGGAGGCTCAGATTCAACACCACTACAGCCTCGTTGAAGGAGCATGAGAGGGTGAAGGATGGTGCCCCTGAGTGTGAGGAGGAGAGCGGGGCTCAGGAGAGGCTAGGGGTTTCCACCTACAGACTCTTGGGAGGAGCGTGAGAGGTTGAAGGAGGGTGCGTGTGTATGCGTGCGCATGCAAGCACGCACTGTGCATGCCACGCGCCCCACAGAAAAATGATGGGGTTCAAGCAGAGGAACCCGAGTAGGGCTCTGAAACAGCTCCTGAAAGAGCTCTGAATAAAATATTACCTCCTTTCCCTTCCCAGTGGAATGGGGTTGAAGGAGGGAATAAAAATGCAGTCCTCGGGGGGCCGGCCGGAAGACACCCAAATGGCAGACGAGTAATATCATTCATCTGTAAATGTGAATGGGAAGGAAGTAGTAATAATTCTGTGCTACTTTCCCCTGGTGGTGTGGTCGGACTGGGAATGCTGCCATGCTGTGGTTTAAGCACAAACCAAGGGCTGCTGCTGTAAGCTCGTCGATGCCACCACTGACCGATTTGCAGGCTGATGGAATTGCCTGAATCTTCTCAGGATGGACACAGGTGCAGGGGAGTGAAGATAGCAGGAGAGGATATCCACTGGGCTGGGCAATCAGACATCACCAGGCCCCACATCAAGGGTATCACCCTCCATGAATCCAAGAAGGGGAAGGTTCCACAGTCTTCGGGTCCATCTTGGAACGATGTGGGCTGACAATGTCTCCAGCCAGACTGAATATCCGCTCCAATGATACACTCATTGGAGGACACGAGATGTACCGCAATGCTACCTTTGCAAGCGGGGGCCACACCTGCATTTTCTGGGACCAGTAAGCCAAGGGGTCAGTGTCAACAGGGCAGGAGGGCTCGGCAAAATATTGAGACACAAATGTGTCTGCCATATCCTGTTGCTCCGCAGAACCACCGTCATCTGTTTCCTCCTCCATCAAGTCCAACAACCTAGAAAACCACAAGGTGGATCGGCTCGCACTTGCAACCCCTGTAGAAACAGTACATGCTCTTGCAGTGGGGATGCCTGCACTGGGCAATACTGTTGCACCTCATTGACAAGCTGGACCCTGAAGCGTTCGAAGGATTCAACGTAGGAGGTCATGTTCTTCCTGACCAGTGGGTCGAGTAGCATGGCTAGGAAATGTGGCCGACTCGCTTTCAAGGTGTCGAAATGCCAATTCAGCTCATCAACCAATTTCTTCACCAGCACCCTCACAGACCTATGCAGAGAGAGCATGACTCACATACGTCGAAGCAGGATCAGGTAGGCCGGTATCACCTGGCTCAGAGTGGCGACCTCCGCGCTAAGCTCGCCAGTGGCCTGGTGAAACGGCTCCAGAACCTGCATCTGCTGCTCCACCACTGTCCAGTCCTCCCCGGTCAGTGGTGTTGCTCCAATGCTCTCCGTCAAGCAAAGGGCATGCAGCACCTCCTTCTGCTCCAGGAGACGTTCCAGCATCAAAAAGGTGGAGTTCCACCTTGTGGCCACATCCTGTACCAGCCGGTGAAGCGGTGAGGCTAACTCCTCCTGCTTCTCTTGCAGTGCCTGGCTGGCTGAAACTGACCGATGGAAGAAGCAGGCAGTCTTCTTGGCAGTTTCAAGGAGCACCTCAAAGCCCTTGGTTCCACTCAAGGCATCCTGAACTACTAGGTTCAGGAGGTTCACACCGCAGCCAACAGGAGTATAGTCACTACGAGTAATGGCTGTAATGATGTTCTTGGCATGATTGGTTACAAAGTAACCGACCTCGATGCTTGCCCCTTGGCAGCAGACCCACCCATCCAGCATGCCATTCACTGCATCGAGAATATTGTCTGCTGTGTGCTGGCTGACAAGCACCTGGGCATGCAACAATGCCCACTGATGCTTTCCAACCAACACCGCTTCCCCAATGCTGCTGCTGCTGCCCGCCGCTGCACCGGTGACAGGAACTGGTGATGACTGCCACCAGTGTGTGGTCAATGACAAATAGGCATGGACCGCACTCTGGCTAGTCCACAGTTCCGTGGTAAAATGTACCACTGACCCCTCTGCACGGGAGAACTCCACATGGAGCCCGGACCTAATCCTCCCATACAGAGATGGGATAACGTTCGAGTGGAAGGTTTTGCAGCAGGGGACACTGTAACGGGACTCCAGCAACTGAAGCAGCCATTTGAAACTAACACCCTCAACCAGGTTGAACGGCCTCTCATCCAGGGCAATCACTTTCCCAATTGCCTTGGTGATGGCTGCAGCCCAAGGGTGGCTAGATGCAAACGGCATCTTCCTTTCCCAGAGCTCAGTTACAGTGGGCTATGACAAGGGCTGGGAACATGAAGGGGAGGACTGGGTGGAGCGTCTATCACTCCTCCTCTTCGGGGGCTGGGTGGTGGGGGTAGAACCATCACCAGACAGCCTAGCAGTAGCAGTTGCAGTGGGAGTAGAAGAGGGTTCTATCTCCTCTGAACTCTCATCCACACCCTCTGCAACTGGAACCTCCCCATGTTGTCGCTTGGAATGGCACTCCGTAGGATCACAAATGTTCCCGTGGTGCCATCTCAAGTGACTGCAAAGGCCAGAGGTGCCATATCTGTTAGGATCTGTGCCACCACAACTGACCTTGGCCTTGCAGTGCACGCACACTACCTTGGAGGTATCTTCCGCCCAGATATCAAAATGAGACCACACCCAGGATGTGATCTTCTTCATGCTGGTTCCTCGGAGGGCAGGAGCAGCATGAGTGGTGGTCGACCTCTCCAAGGTAGTGGTCGCAACACTTACGAGAGGGGTGGTGGTAGCTGGCGCAGCCGAGTGTGTGGATGTGGTGGGCGGGGCCTGAGCTGGCGTGCTAGGCTGCATGTTGGCAAGGGGAGAGGGCAGGGAAGTGGGTGCACTAGGATGCATGTCAGAAGGGGGCGAGGGTGGGGAAGCAGGTGTCTGAATGAGGGAAAGTGCCTGCACAAAGGAGAGCTGCGCACTAGAAGCAGCAGCAGCACAGTGGAGGTAGCTAGCAGAGGAAGAAGGAGCCACTTTCTTCTTACTGCTAGGCAGCACCAGGGGGGGAGGAAGCACCGTCCCCTCCCCATCCCAGCCTCTTTGGAGGCTTCAAGACACGTCCAGAGACCATAATCTTGGACGCGCTTGAAGCTGGTGTGCGGTACGTGGGGGCCACAGGTGGCCCTCCCTCAGGTGTCTCCATGCCAGAGTGAGTGTCCTGCCTAGGAAGAGGCTGGCCTCTTCCAGCACGGCCACTCTTGGTAGGTCTCTTCATTCCTCAACCACTCATATTGGCCGTAAAAAAGAAGAGAGTACCACTGGCAACAGAGGACGGGTGTGTTGATGTGGGTGTGCATGTGGTAGCTACAGGTGAGTAGCTACCGTGGTGTGGGGGGGACAACAATCTACTGGGGGGGAGGCAACAATCTACTGGGGGGAGGCAACTATCTACTGGGAGGG
>QEPC01000029.1:2614973-2641004 GCA_003113815.1 Sphenodon punctatus | reverse complement strand
GGGTGTGAGGTGAAGGGGTGTGGGGCTAGAGCTGTGGGTGGGTGTGGGTGGAGAAGGGTGTGGTGTGGGGGTGAAGGGGTGTCGCTTACCTGGCAGCCAGCTATTCGTGCGTCACGTCCAACACGTTGCCAACGGTGTATCATCAAAGGCACTCCAGTGGCTTGGGTTTGGAAAAGAAAATTTATTTTAACAACTCTCAGAGCACCCCCAGTTAATACCTCAAGCATCTAGCCTTGGGGCACTCCACCCGCACGGGGACAGGACCCTGGCAGCAAGCAACCAAAGCTAGCAGCATGCATGTCGCACGCACACTGCTGCAGGACACACAGTGGCATGGAGTGGCACAGGTTAACAGGTCAGTTCTGACCTACGGGGACAACGGCACCCCACCCCCAACCAGCATCTAGCCTGGGGGGGGGGGCTCTCATACCAGGGCATGACCCGATAAGAAACACCCAAGGAGGCAGTACTTGACTGAAAGCATCCCCCAGAAACCTGCACCTCCACAAGACATGACACACGGCAGCCAAAACTCTCAGGGCACCCCCAATTAATTCCCCAAGCATCGAGCCTTCCAGCACCCCACCACACCCGCACCAGGACAGGACCCCAGCAGCAAGCAACCAAAGTGAGCAGCACGCATGTCGCATGCACACTGCTGCAGGACACACAGTGGCTTGGAGTTCCACAGGTTAACAAGTCTGTTCTGACCTACAGGGACAACGGTACCCCACCCCCAACCACCATCTAGCCTTCGGCGGGCAGGGGGGGGAACCCACGAGGACCTGACAAGAAGCACCCAAGCAGGCAGTACCCAGCTGAAAGCACCCCCCAGAAACCTGCACCGCCACAAGACATGACACGCTGCAGACAAAACTCTCAGGGCACCCCCAATTAATTCCCCAAGCATCTAGCCTTGGGGCACCCCACCCCCACCGGGACAGGACCCCAACAGCAAGCAACCAAAGTGAGCAGCACGCATGTCGCATGCACACTGCTGCAGGACACACAGTGGCGTGGAGTTCCACAGGCTGCAAAAGTGCACCCCCAATTCCACAACACACATTGCCTAACATTCCCTCATGGCACAGGTAGGAAAACAGAGACTTCACAGCAGCACAATAAACTTGCAAGCATTGCAACTTAGGCTTGGCTTATGCAAAGACTGCAATGCTTTGCAAGGGCACCCCCACCCCACCCCCAAAAATAAAATTGCACCCCCACAAAAAAAACCAAAAAAAACCAAAGTCCACACCAAAACAACAACCTTGAGGCAACCCCCCACCCACCCACAAAAATACATTTACCACATCCCCCCAAAAGGAACCCCCAAAACAAAAAAAAACAAAAAAATGACCCCAAAACCCCTCAACAAAGTCCACACCAAAACCACCACCTTGGGGCAACCCCCAACCCCCCACAAAAATACATCATTTACCATATCCCCCCCAAAAGGAAACAGGCCAGGACAAAACCACTGCCTTGGTGACCCCCCCACCCCCAAACATAAGATGGCACACAACCAACCTACCACTATGGGTATTTTCAGACGTTACAAGATCACAGTCAACCACAGTGATTCACGGTCAATCCCGCGGTGGGCCCAAAGCACCCTGAACATCTGTTTCGCGGGCACCAGATGTTCACCACAGTCAATCCCCAGCAGGGGTCAAAATTAACCACACTTCTGGAGCTCCAGCCCGGACCATCTCCGAAAGTGTGGTCAATGTGATTTCCAACAGGAAAGAATAAAAAGTAACATCTGAACAGCAACCACTGGCTGGAATCAAGCAAAATGATTCCCAGCTGGGGACAAAGCATGCAGCGTCGCTGCCAGTCAACCAGCAACAACACAGGCTGCAGAGGGAGATTTAAAGGGCACACAGCAGCAGGGGGATGTGGCGGGATGGAGCGAGGTGGAAGGGAGAGGAGAGCGATGGGAGAGAGAGCAAGGCAGGAGGAGGAGGTGATGGTGGAGGAGGAGGTGGTGGAGGCGCAGGCGGAGGAGGGGGTTGTGCTGCACCTGCAGGCAGTGGAGGGACAGCAGGAGTAGCAGCAGCAGCAGCTGGGACAGGCACTCCCGGAGACCGGAACAGGACCGGAGGATGAGGCACCCCAGAAACTGAAGGGGGGGGAGCCAGAGGCCCAGGGGCACCAACGGGGGCAGCACGGGCGGCAGGAAGGGGGCAGGGAGGCAGCAGCACAGGTGCAAAACAACACCTAACCCACCCCCCGACCCACAGACACGGAAGTAGCCCTGGGATCCCGAGCCCCCGGAGGAGATGGGCACTGGCCAGGTGGCAGAGGAGGAGAAGGAGGAGGAGGAGGGCCCACATGGGAGAAGACCCTACCATCGAGGGGGGCAATGGGGCACAGGGAGACACAGGACTTTATCCATATCTGGGGGACCCTCTAGCATCAACTGGAGATCGCTGTCAATCAGCGGAACGAACACGTCTTCTGGGAGATCGTGCAGGACATGGAGGCATCAGGCCATCACAGGACCATGGCCCAGTGCTGCTCAAAGGCAAAGGAACTAAAGAGGGGGTACAAGGCCATCCGGGACAACAACCAGCGGTCCAGACACGGAGCCTGGACTGCCCCCTACTTTGATGCTCTGGACCGCATACTCCATATGAAGGGCTCCATCATTGCCCCGTGCCTCGTGGGGAGCGCTGTCATCCAGGGCAGGGAACAGGCTGAGGTACCCCCTCCCCTCGCTGCCCCCAGGGAGGACACTGGCTCCAGGGCCCCTGCCCCCGGAGGAATGCCCAGGGACCTCGGGGACCTGCAGGCCCCCAACAAACACCAGCCCTAGAAGCCCCCATCCCCTGTCCGGACCGGGAGACTCCGAGACCGGCACACTGGTCACCCTCAGCCAGTGGACACAGGGGGACCCCAGAAACACTGAGGGACTGGCCTCGGAGGGCTCAGAGACTGACATCAAGGGTAAGCACGTGGGTGGGAGGGGGGCCGGACTGGGGGGGAAGGATCAAGAGGGGGAGGGGACACACAGGGAGCAGCCCCCCAAGCCACCCCAGACACCCCAGAACACAGGAAGAGGGCCCGGGGGGCCGCTGGGGGACAAGGACAGCCCACCCCCACCTAACCCCTCCCATATTCCCACAGGGCACGGCACGCCACCGCCCCTGTGATGGATGGGTGACGAGGATGCCGGAGAGCAGCCCCGGGAGCAGCTTGTGGTTCCCGGTGACGCGCACTGCCAAGGGGGGGAAGGGCACCGGGGGAGGGCACCGGCCGCCAGTCCAAGGGGGGGTGGGGCCCTAGATCCTCTAGCCATGCCAGAGGACAGGGGGCAGTCAGCCAGGGCGCCTAACCAGCACCTATTGTGTACCCAACAAGGCAACCCGAGGGGCCCCAGAAAGCTGGGCCCATGCCCCTGGCACAACGGATGAGAGAGCACCGGGTACGGTGCCAGAGAAAGGAGCGGGTGGAGGACATTGTCCGCGCAGAGTTTGAGCATGCACAGAGTGCTGCTTGGCCCTGGGCACCCTTTTCAAAGATGGCATCTGCAGGGCTGTGCAGCTCTTCTGTGCATGCTCGACCCCTGTGGGCGCCATCTTTAAAAAGGGCCCCAGGGCCAAGCAGTGTTCTGGCCATGCTCAAGCTATTTTTTTTTTCTTTTTAAATGAAGAGCCGGAAAGCTTCCCAGCAGTGGCGTGGAGCAGAGAGGGAGGTCGGGATCGCCCTGCCCCCCCAGAACAGACTCCGGATGGTAAGTAAACCCTGCCTGATCCCTTGCTAGACCCCCAAACTCCTGCCGGAACTTTCCTTTCCCACCAGAGGTGCTATGGGGGCTTGTCTTTTCCCCCGATTGCCTCTGGGGCCCCCGCCAGCCCTCCCACCTGTGAATACAACTCCTGCCCTCCCCCTCGAATTCTCACTGGCTCTCAGTGAGACGGGCGGGTTTGCTAGGCTTGGCTGGAGACGAGATGGGAAACACCCCTCCTTCTCGCCGAGCGAGAACATCAAGGCGAGTTTCAGCCCGCCCTAGCTCCTACTCTCCTGGTCACTGCTGACTGCTCCCTGCAGGATTCCACATAAGTGGGAAGATGTCTCCCCAGTCCCCTGCCTGCTTAAAAGAAGCTGAGTGGAGAAGTACCCAGGCTCAGCTGTGCAGCTTGAAGGCAGGAGGAGGAGAAGGGATCAGGGAGCAGCCAGCAGCAACCGGAAGAGTAGGAGTCCCAGCCTGGATGTGAGGTGAGCCAGCCTGGGGAGCATGGATGTGGCGGGCAAGGGACTTGAAGATGCTTCCCCCACCCCCGTGCTTCTCAGATGAGAGGTGCTAGGGGGAGCAACTTCAAGCAACCTGTTGGGTGGCATTCAAAGGCTACTTCCCCCACCCCACACACACTACCAAGCAACTGTTGGGTGGTGTGGAGAGGGCTGCACATCCAGCCTTTGAAAATTACAAGCACTCCTACCCCAGCAGCCATTTTTTAAACTGCTCACCAAGAAATCACACCAGGATCAAGATTACGGTCTCGTGCTTGCAACTGTGAGCATTTTCATGAACAGCAAAATTGCTGCTTGTTTCAACCCTAATAAGGATATATTCATGGAGTTTTAAAGTTGCTGGTGTATGCAATTGTTTTAGTTACAGATAGATGACATAAAGAGAAGTATAAACAAGATCTCTGTGCAGAGACAGAAAAGGTAGGTTTGTAGAAGGGATTTGAATATTAGAAGAGAAGGAGCATGGAGGGAGTTCCAAGGATAAGGAGCAGCATGAGAAAAAGGGGGAAGGTGGTGTAAGAAACAAGAGAGTCTGAGGCAGAAGAGGGTGGTGACAGAGAAGAAATGAATTTCACAGGTGGGAATGTAGTGGGAGATAAGAGCAGAAAGATAGAGAGGAGGAAGGCTATGTAGAATCTTGAAGGTGAAGACAAGGAACTTCGTATACAGTAGATTTGACACATGTGAGGTCAAGTCAAGGTTAAATTTCATTATGTCTGTTAGTACCCACAGACATAACAGAGGGACACATATTTTGTACTGAAATCAAGTAGCTAATGTTAGATCTGGTAACGCCCTGCGAATCTGTTTCCCATCTGTAAAATGTATATGAAACTAATTCTAACCTACCACAGAGGGATTTTATGAGGATTAACAAAGGCATGAATGTAAAACACAATATAAATATTATTAATCCATAGCTAAAGAAATACCTGTTGAGAGGTTGCACTTAATGCTAGTAACGTTACCATTTAGGGATATCAATCTGAAACATTGCTCAGAGAGAAATACGATGAAACTGAGAAAGGATAAAATAGGAGGGAAAAGACTGAAACTCCATTGATAGATTCACCCTTTCCTACTATGCATCATATTGACACTTCATGTGCTCAAATATTCTATTTCATGGTCATATTAATTCTGAGTGGAGTTAGCACTCTGTGAAACCTCTGATGCAAGACTAATAATATAAAATGGTAGTCACTACATTAGAATTCATTATATCATTAGAATTTGCCAACACCAGTCGAGTTTCACTAGCACAATTATTTTGTGCTATTTTTAGCAGGTATTTTTAAAGCGTTTTCAGGTGTGATGTGTCATTCCCCCAGTTTTCCTACTGTGTTTTCACTATGTTAAAGTGACTCTTGCATTTTTAATTATCCAGTAATGGGATTTGTGTTTCTGTTCTTAATAATTACAGCTTCCCCCGCCCCGCCCCTCACCTCCATCGCTTTCTCCTGCAGCAATGTTCTTTTAACAAATAATTCTAAAGTAGAGCTGTACCAAAGAGTAAATGTTTTATTCGTATTTCTGAGTTTCTGAGGACCAGCTCCGAGTGTTCGGCCTCTATACTCGATAAAATACATGGTAAAATAAAACCGAGTAGTTACCAAGTACATTATATAGGGGCAGGAAAAGCCCCATGCATTGTTCATTGGAGGATTTTCTGAGTACCAAGCCAATTCCTTGGTACTCGGTAAAACCTAGTCAAATACTGAGATACTTGGTAAAAACAGAGTAATTTCGAATACTGAGTTTCAGCACTATTCTTAAGGTGTATTTCCCACGTGGTGTAAAACTTGAAGACATTTCTTCAATTTATTATCTGATATGGAGACAAATGTTTAGTATTGTTATTGTTTGGGAAGTTTTCTTTTTTCCTATATAGTATCTCTATTTTCTGTTTATTTCATTCTTAATCTAGCATTATATGTACATAGAAGGAAATACCTTGGGTGTTTTCAGACAAGACACTCTCCACCAATTACCCACCCACAATACATGTTGCAGGACTGCAGTGTTGCCCTATGGATGCCCTGTAACATGTATAGTGGGTGGGAGGTGAGGGGGCAGTGGGTGGAGAGTGTCTTGTCTGAAAATGCCCTATATGCTAAAATGCTAGAAACAGATGTGTTTATTCTCTTTTAGGACTGCCAGATCAAATTGCAAAAATAAGGGATACTAATGGACCCATGGTACTCTGAAATAAGACTTGCCCCTTAGGTGCTATGGAGCAGTGAGGTTATGAAACTCTATCTTCTGAAACTTTATTTAATGCCATCTCCTTAACATCATCAATAGAGGTGAAATGAATCCCCACCAAAAGAAGCAAACCTGTAGAATGTTCCAACCAGAGGCAAACCAATCAAGTTCCAACTGATATTCACTCAATTACCCTTTTTTGCCTTTTTGTGGAACTCATTCATTTCATTTGGTTGGTTTATTTTGGTTGCTTGTTTGTCCATTTCAAGGTTTTACACCACCCGTTCTCATGGTTACTGGTGAAACAGCTGAAAAAAAGAAAAGAAAGAGAAATGACTAAAAATGAATGAAAACCAATCAATGTGAACAAAATAACTGAAACTGCAAAAATTCAATTGCTCAGACTTCGTGATGAATGTCTTTTGAGTCAACTACACAAAGAATTGACCTGATTTGCCCCATATTGCTAAACATAACTTATCTTGCTACCCATTTCAGCTCTGTTCATCTGAATATTTCAAAGGTAAGTACAATTTATTTCTAACAACTAAGGTTCAGAGCCATATAGTGTACCAAAATTCTCTGTCACCCCAGCAGACTGGGATGAAATGGCACGCACACATTAAGACCTGCTTTCTTTCTTTCCTCTGGTATTATTAGGTGTAACCAGGGGCCCGTGTTCATTGTGTTTTGTCTCTTGCAGGTCCCTATGTGTAACCAAACCCTGAAGAAAGTAGGCTGAAAAGGTTATTCCATGGTCAAACCATTGCTCAGACTGAACTATTATGTAGGTGTCACTGAGATTCCCATTACAGTCTGCAGTCAGGGACTCTCTACACCAGTATTGTCAAGGGTGCACACCAGTTAGAAATGACAACATATCCCACTATCTGTGACCAAGTGTTTCTCATGTCATTGTTTGACTTTCGCCTCTGGACTGACGGCCCAATGAGACGGCCATTGTCTTGGCCTAGTCTTATCGAAAAACTGCTATCTCTTGAACCTCTCCTTTGACACTCTTCCTGTCTCTGACCATCATCTTACTTTGTTCCATCTCTCCCACTCGCCCCCACCTGCTTCCTCAGCCTCTTGCTCTTTCTGTCTCTTGATTTTGCTTCCTCCCTCTCCCTCTCATCTCTCATCTGTTGCCTCTACCACCTGCCTGGACTCTACTGTATCCACCTTCAACTCATCCCTTTCTTCCACCCTTGACTCCCTTGCTCCCCTGTCCTACCGTCCTATCCATCCCATAAACCCACATCCTTGGTTCACCCCTACTATCTGCCACCTCAGATCCTGCTCTTGAGCTGCTGAGCGCCTCTGGTGGAAGTCTCTTGAATTCGCTGACTTCCTCCACATTAAGTTTGTGCTCTCTGCATTTAGTGATGCCCTTTCCCTAAGGCCAAAGACCGCTATTACACCATGCTAATTGAATCCCACTTCCACAAACCACACAGTCTCTTCTCCACATTTTCTTCCCTCGTGAAGCCTCACTGTCCTCCTCCCTTCCTCCCTCCCTCCCCACACAGGATTTTCTCTACTTCTTCGATAACAAGATTGATAAACTCTGCCTTGCAATCATTTCTTAACCCTCTCCCTCCTCCACCTCATTCCCTGATGTTCCCCCTCCTGCCTTTCGTCTCTTCTCCTTCTCCCCAGCTTCTCTTGATTAGGTCACCCCCCTCCTCTCTTCATCCAACCCATCCACTTGCCCCCTTGACCCCATGCCCTCTTTCACCTCCCAACAGCAATTGCCCCCACTGCTGCACCCCATAAATCTCTCCCTCTCTATTGGGTCATTTCCATTGGCTTTCAAACATGCTACCATCCCCCTATCAAGGCTACTCTTGACCCCTCTGAACCTTCCAGCTGCCACCCCATTTTGCTCCTACCTTTCACTTCCAAGTTCCAGGAGCGAGATGTCTACATGCATTGTCTGGACTTCCTCTCTTCAAATTCCTTCCTTGTCCCTCCTCCAATCGGGCTTCCACCCTCTCCACTCGACTGAGACTGCCCTTACAAAAATAATCAATGACCTTCTCTTAGATAAGTCTAAGGGCCTCTACTCTGTTTTCGTTCTCCTTGATCTTTCTGCTGCCTTTGACACTGTCGATCATGGCCTCCTCCTGGATCCGCTATGCTCCCTTGGTTTCTGGGACTCTGTTTTCAACTGGTTCTCTTTGTATCTCTCAAACCACTCCTTCAATGTTTCTCTTGCTGGTACCTCCTCTACATCACTTCCCCTCTCTGTGGGAGTTCCCCAAGGCTCTGTTATAGGCCCCCCTTTTCTTCTCCCTTTACTCTCTTTCTCTCAGTAAACTCATTAAAACCCATGGCTTGCAGTATCACCTGTCTGCTGATGACATATAACTCTATCTCTCCACTTCACTCTCCCCCTCCATCCAGACTCGTATTGCTGACTGTTTTGCTGATATCTCTGCCTGTGTCACGGGGATAGGCGGGAGGGTCCGCATGAGGCTGGGGGTTTCCTGGCCTGACTCTGTACGGGTACACTGGGAAAATTAGCCCATAGGGATAGTGGGGTGGCTGTTTGATTCCAAGGAGAGCAGGCCACTATCATCATTGGGCACAGAGTGGACTTTACAGGAGTGTACCCCCAACACTCAGTGAGAATACAATTATACTGCAGTCCACAGGGCACAGAACAACCTGTGAAAGAGGGGGGGAGGTGCAGGGAAGGGGATCTGGTTCCGGGGGGCGGCAAGAAGGCAGGGCTTTCACTCTGGAGGGGGAAGGAACGAGACCCAAGGGAAGGGGGGGCTGTCACTCCACGCAGTCGCCACACATTCACACAAGCACTCTTGGGGGGATACACAAGGGTCCAATCACTCTTATCACCACACAGTCAGGATCAGATTCAAAAGGACAAAAAGACAACTCAAACTTAGCTCTCTTGCTAGGGCCAGCCTCTCAGTGCCCTGATTACCGGTGCTGTGTGCCTCACAGCACCGGCACTTTATATCCCTAGCTCTGCCCCCCTGCATGCTAGTAGGCGGGTGGACCGCCGCACCATAGTTTCAGTCGAGGTGGAGGGGAGCGGCTCTGCGGGGCCGCACTGGGCCTGGGTTGTCCTAGCAACCTGATGCTGCTTCAAGTCTTTTGGCACCACTGCGCCTGCATCGGCTATGGGCCACGTTACTGGCCAAGCATGTGGGGGGGGGGGAGCTTGGAAGCCCCATGCCGTGGAGCTTGGAAGCCCTCTCCCCCCACGTCCTCATCCTGAGGCTCTGACAGTACACACACAAACCCGGACAAGCCCTCCCTGCCAAAGGACCAGAATGGCCCAGGTTTCTCAGGGTGGTGGCAATGAAAATGGCAAAGAAGGTGAGTGGCCATGATACTGGACGCGGGTTCCCAAGAACATTCATCCGGGACATAGCCTGCCCACTTGATGAGATAGTGGAGACAGCTGCGATGCCACTTGGTAGTCCAGGATTGCCTTTACCTCGTACTCGGGTCCCAGATCTGACAGGGTCACAGAACCCAGTCCGGTAGAGGTCTGCAGGGATGGTGGAGTTTCTGCTTTCTTCAAAAGAGAGACATGGAACGTAGGGTATATTTGGTGTCAAGGCAGTAACGTCATTGATCTGTTTCACTATAGGGTATAGGGTAAGGTCCTTTGTATTTGTTATCCAATTTTGAAGCTGGTCTACTGTGTTGGTCCACCTTTTCCTTATACCACTGTCTGGAGCGGGTAAGGAATTTCTTGGTAGCCGCTTGCGTGTCTTGGATGCGTTTTGCCCGCATCCCTGCTCCTGGGACCTGTATTGATGGTATGTCAGGTGCCCCGATCTGGGGATGGAATCCATATGTCACGTAGAAGGGGGAGTCACCTAAAGAGGCGTTGGGGGCATTGTTCTGAGCAAATTCAGTCATAGGCAGCCAGGTATACCAATCGTCTTGAAGGTAGTTGGTGTAGAAGCAGAGGTATTGTTCCAGGATTTGGTTTATTCTATTGACCTGTCCATTGGCCTTGTGGTGGTAGGCTGTGGTTGGTTGTAGTTTCACCTGGTGGGCTGAAAACAAGGCTTTCCAAAATCATGAAACGAATTGTTACCCTCAGTTGGTTACTAATTCTATCGTCCAGCCATGCAATTTCACTATGTGTCAGATAAACAACAGGGCTGTTCAGTGAGCCATGGGTAGTCATTTGCATGCTATGAACTTGGCCATTTTTGTAAAATGGTCCACTACAACACATATTGTAGTGTATCCACGGGACAGGGGCAACTCCACTATGAAATGGATTCCTACTTATTGCCAGGGGCCGTGTGGTGGAAGGGTAAGTTGCAAGAGGCCCACTGGTGTTGTTTTGGAGGTCTTGGTATGGGCGCAGGTGGCACAACTTTTGATGTATTGCGTACATCTGAGGCTAGGGTTGGCCACCAGAAGGATCTGTGGATCATGTTATAGTACGATCCTGTCCTGGATGACCTGCAAGGGGGGCATCATGATGAGACCGCAAGATGTGTGGTTGACATGATGGGGGAATGACAATAGGCTTGTCTTTTTTGAGAAAGCTGTTGTCATCATGGTAGGAGTAATTGTTTGTAGGGTTGAGTTCCCGTGCGGTAGCTTGCTTAATGTTTTCAAACTAGAGATACGTTGTAGCAAAAATCTTGGGAGATAATATGGGCTCTCACAACTGCCTATTCACATTCCGACTCCATGATATCGGGATAGGGCATCAGCTAAGATGTTCAGTCTCCAGGGTTGATATAGAATTTTAAATGAAAAACGTGCAAAAAAGAGGGTCCATCGGGCATGTCGTGCATTTGTTATTTGAGTGGTTTGGAGGTACGTACGGTTTTTAGGGTTGGTTAGGATGGTTACTGGATGCTCCACACCCTCCAGATAGTGTCACCAGTTTTCAAAAGCTGCTTTAATGGCTAAGAGTTCCTGATCAAAAATAGTATAGTTTTGTTCCATTGGAGTGAGCTGTCAGGAGTAGTACACACAGGGCAGCATCTGTTTCTTGACATCAGATTCCTGGGATAATACAGCTCCTATGGCTCCACTAGACATGTCTGTTTCCACATGAAATGGCTTTTGAAAATCAGGTTGCTGTAGTATGGGTGCTGTCATGAAGGCCTCCTTTAGATATTTGAAGCTTGTTGTTCTGGCCCCCAGGCATAGTCTTGGTTTTTCTTTAGTAATCAGGTTAATGGGGTTGTAATGTCTTCATAGTTTGGAATATAATGGCGATAGTAGTTCGTGCATCCTAGAAACTGTTCTAAGGGCTTTACTACCTTGGGAGGGGTCTTCTTTTTTCATGTCCATTTCAATTCCTGAGGGGCTAATCACAAACCCTAAAAAGTCCACTGTGGTAACGTGAAAGGCACATTTCTTGAGCTTACAGTACAGTTTGTGGGTGCATAGTCATTGAAGTACTTTCCTTACGTGGATCACATGTTGACGCATTGAAGTAGAGTAAGTCAATTAAAATGTCATCAAGGTACACAATTATGAAGACGTCTAAGATATCCCTAAGGATGTCATTTATGAAATGCTGAAACATGACTGCTACATTGGCCAGGCCGAATGGCATCACCAGGTATTCGAAGTGTCTGTATCAAGTCCGGAAGGTGGTCTTCTACTCATAGCCTTCCCGGACTCTCAGCAAATTGTAGGCTTCCTTCAGGTCCAGTTTTGTAAAAATTCTTGGACTGGTTCCGGACATTTTTTAGGCCCAATCTGGACATCATGTGCTCGGGCTAACCGGTGTCCATAAAATTCCCTGAAGCCCCAGAATCTTTAAGAGCACATACTATGAGGGACCTATTGTGCATAAGGGTCAGGGTTATTGGAACCCGAAGATGGGTCTGTGGGTTAGCAAGTACCAAGGGAATGTGTTTTATGTCCGGGGCAGCCTCTGTCCATCCTGGACCTTGTCTTTCCCTGTCCCTTCTGTTGGGCTGATAGGAGGGGGCATTCATAAACGAAGTGGGAAGAGTCCCCACAGTATGTCACGTCTTGCGTACTCTTTTTATAAAAAGGAAAGAAGGCTAAGTTTCCCAGCTGAACTGGTCATACTGGATTGGGCCTTTTTCTCCTAATTATATAAATTGAGTTTTACACTTTACTTTGAGATCCGGCTAGCAAAGCAAGTATTGTAAAAGACAATATTTTTATAAATAAAGGAACATGAGATTTTTGAAATATAAAAATATATGCAAAGTTTACTTAAATATAAATAGAGAATATCAGTAGCTTACATAGAATGGTATTGGTATTCAATCGAAGTTACATGATCTTAAAACATTTCTATTTTAAGAAAAAGCTTGTAAAAGCTTAACATATGCACAATTCAATGGCTCAAAGATATCAAGAATTATACATTACATATTTCCCAGATCTTTCCTTAGTCTGCCATGATGTTAAGTGAGAAAGAAATCCAAGCATGTGGATTTTCAGTCTAGAGTTCAATTCTCTGGGTCTCCCTCTTTAAAGGCAGCCTGTTAGAAGGATCACATTACCTGAATAGTGTCATAATGACATCACCTACACTGGATTCTAATTGGCTCTCTTAAAGAAACCAATCAGTGTTAGACTTCCTTCAAGGTTTATCAAGGTTTAATCTTGAATAGAAACCTTGTATTTTTATCAAAGATAATTGTCAGATTAGAAAGAAAATAACCAGATCCTTAAGTTATTTCATCCATAAATTAAATAGATATGTTAGCTGGAAAAAACTAACAAAATACTCATTCTTAGTCTGGAGATTCTTCTATGAATAGTACTATCTGTCATTAAGACAGGTCACAGATAAAATTCCAGACACCTAATCTAAGAAAATCTAAGTTAACCAAAGGGGCCTCATTTTATGGTCTGCCATTTGGCTGTTTCCTTGGCAACAGTCAAATGTCCATTTGGGAAGTTCAGGGGGGAAAAAGGCCTTGGAATGTGGCTGGAGGGGCCTCAGCTTGAACCAAGCTAATTACAAAAGCTGATTCTAAAAATCAGTGCTGCGAAACACAATTCCAATACATTGAAACAGAAAGTTAACATATAAAAACTCAAAGTTAATACATTAAAAACACAATATATATATATATATATATATATATATATATATATATATATATATATATAGTCCTATAATAGGAATACATGACAAGTAGTAACAGACCCTAGATTTCCACCTTCGATCCCATTCCTCTATGGTCAGAGGCCCCCACGAGGCCCCCAACCGCATAGGTTTGGGGTCCATTAGGGATGGGTGAACGCGGTTCAGAAGTTCGGAGTTTGGACCGAACTCAACCAGTTCGGTCGACTGAACCGAAATTCTGAATCGAACTCAATTTTCGAACTGAACTGAACCGAATTTCCAAACTCGGCTCTGTTCGCCCATCCCTAAAAGATAATATTCCATTTAGTTCAATGGGGTTTGAATTTCCGAACTTCATTTGGCAGTTCGGAGTTCGGTCCAAACTCAAGTAGTTTGGTCGACCGAACCGAACTTCCAAACTGAACCGAATTTCCGAACTGAACCGAATTTCCAAACTTGGTTCTGTTCGCCCATCCCTAGGTTCCATACCCCTTGGGCCCTCCTCTAGATGGGGTGACACCAAGGTGGCTCTCAGAAGGAAGGTTCTAGTTTCTTGTCTTTTTTTCCTACGCCTCTCCACTAAGAAATCCTCTATTTGGAGAACGAGGGTGGCCACTTTTACCCACGTATCAGGTAACACAGTGTAGGCGAGTTGGTCTTTTATTTCCTCACTCCGTCCTTTCCTAAATAGGTACCTTCAGCACATCATTGGGCCAACATAAGTCCACAGCCAGTTGCTGAAAGTGCGTAAGGTACTCCAACAACCCTCCTCTTCCCTGCTTAAGCGACATGATCGCGGCTTCTGCATCCCTCACTCGATGAGGGTGATCAAATAAAAATGTAAATTCCTTTAGAAAATCAGTGTAATTAGATAGCAATGGGCTGTTGCTCTTTAATAAATTAGTGGCCCAGTCTAGGGCAATTCCCTCAGGCTCCTAATAATGAAAGCCACCTTCATCGTATTCGTTGACTACGTAGCTGGTTGCATGGAAAAAGTTAATTTACACAGTGCCACAAATCCCTGAAACATTTGCCACTTCCTTGAAAATGTCTCAATCTTTGGGCCCTTGGGTTCTCGAGCAGCCCCAAGTCCATCTGGTTGGGGGGCTGGAGGCACCTCGGAGGCCATAGCTGGGGGCGACCCTACCTGACCGGCCCCACCCTGGGCTCCCATCACTGCTGCAGCTAGTTCAAGATGTTTGGATTGTAAGTCCTTTATTTCCATGGCTAACGTTTGTATTGCCCTTACTAAATCTCCAACCTCCTTGACAATATCCATGATCCCTGACCCTCTAAGAAAGGGACAGGTGCCGGTAATTCTATCATGGGGATAGGGGGGAGGGACTGCATGAGGCTGGGGGGTTTCGTGGCCCTGCTCTGTAAGGACACACTGGGAAAATAAGCCCATCAGGATAGTAGGGTGTCTGTTCGATCCCAAGGAGATCAGGCCGCTGTCATCATTGGGCACAGAGTGGACTTTACAAGAGTGTACACCCAACACTCAGTGAGAATACAATTATACCGCAGTCCAAAGGGCACAGAACAACCCATGAAAGGGGGGGGGTGTTCAGGGAAGGGGATCTGGGTCCAGGGGGGAGAAGGCAGGGCTTTTACTCTGGAGGGGGAGGGAACGAGACCCAAGGGAAGGGGGGACTGTCACTCCACGCACTCACCACACATTCACACAAGCACTCTTAGGGGGGATACACAAGGGTCCAGTCACTCTTAGCACCACACACTCAGGATCAGATTCAAAAGGACAAAAAGACAACTCAAACTTTGCTCTCGCTGGGGCCAGCCTCTTAGTGCTCTGATTACTGGCGCTGTGTGTCTCACAGCACCGGTGCTTTATACCCCTAGCTCCACCCCCTGCATGCTTGTAGGTGGGCAGAGCACCGCACCGTAGTTTCAGCTGAGGTGGAGGGGAGGGGCTCTGCGGCGCCGCACTGGGCCTGGGTTGCCCTAGCAACCCAATGCTGCTCTAAGTCGTTTGGCGCCACTGCACCTGCATCAGCTATGGGCCGTGTTACTGGCCAAGCATGCGTGGGGAGGGAAACCTGCAGGCATGCTGCAGAACTTGGAGGCCCCCTCCCCCCACATCCTTGGCCTGGGGCTCTGACAGCCTGGATGTCTTGTCACCATCTCAAACTTAATATGGCCAAGACCAAACTCCTCAACTTTCCACCGAAATGTTCCCCTCCTACTTTTCTCTCAGTTTCCATTGAGAGTCACCATCCAGCCAGTCCCTAGGCATGTAGCTTGGGATTCATCTTTGTCTCCTCCCTCTCCTTTAAGCCTCAGATCCAGGCTGTTGCTAAATCTTGTTTTGCTCTGTACCATATTGCTAAAATCCAGCCCTGCCTTACTGTTGCCACTGCAAAAACTCTAGTCAATGCTTTTGTCATCACTCACCTTGACTACTGCAGTTTCTTCCTTACTGGCCTCCTTTGCTCTGATCTGTCTCCCCCCCCCCACTCAACTGCAGTCAATGCTCCACAGACAAAATCATCCACCTTTCCCATCACTTTGACCATGTACAGCCCTTCCTCTTCACCCTGCACTGGATCTCTCTATGGGAACACATTCAGCACAAGCACCTGGTCTTCACCTTCAAGGCTCTTCATGACCTTGCTCCCCCATATCTCTACACTCTTGTATCCCCCCATGCTACTGCCCGGTAGTTTTGGTCTTCCTCTGTGTCCATACTCGCCTGCTCATGAACCTCTTGCTCATTCTCCCTTGCTACCCTTCATGCCTGGGACTCCTTCTCTGGATACATTCGCTCCGCTCTTTCCCTCCCAATTTTCCAGTCCCTCCTGAAAACCCACCTCTTCCGTCAGGCCTTTCCTATCTTGTCATGAGTGAAACTCCATCACATACCACCCCCTCAGAATTGAATTCTCTGTAATTAAGTGATGCACGTGAGCCTGCAACTTCTCAACCTTATGAATGTACTCTTGTCTCGCCTGATGTTAACCACCACCTCGTCTCCCCCTCCCTTGTCGTTTAGATTGTAAGCCCTTTATGGGTAGGGACCTGTCTGTAACTATAGATTGTACAGTGCCAGGTACATTGCTGTCACTATATTAACAACAAAAACAACATTAATTATTAATTATTAATTATCAGTTATTAATTATTAAGTATTATTAATTATTAATTATTAATTATTAATTATTAATTAATTTTTACTATTATTAACAATAATAACTCATTAGTAGCCCATCTAATAACATAAATTCTGACCCACCTGTGTTAAAGGATCTTGTTTTTCAAAGGTCAACTGCAAAGTACAAGGTAGAATTCTGAGATTTAGACTGCAATTTAAATATTCTACACATACATTAGCTTAAGACTAATTGCCTTATATCAAAAGCATACAACAATTAGAACTGAAACAAGTACCATCCCCAAATGGACAAGCATCAAATATACCATACCAGAACCATAAATGGAGGTTCAGGTAATAACCAATATCTGTTTATTCTGCATTGGGTATCTATTTCAGTTATTTCATTTTGGTTTTTCCTGAGGTTGTTTTTTTTTTGTTATTTCGATGATTTCAGTTGTTTGGTCATTTTAGTTACATGACATTTGTAACTAAATGACATTTTAGTTTGTGGTATTCGCTCTGCACTATTGTGCATGCAGAGTTGCCCAAAATGATGTAACCAAAATGTTAAAATGGCCAAGCAACTGAAATTAGCAAACTGAAAAACAAAAATAAATAAATATGTAAACTCCAAGAAAAAATAAATAGATTGCCCCCAAAAAATATATATGTGAAGACCCATTTTGTTCATGGATATTATCCGGGTATTCAAAGAGCGACTCAAAAATGCAAATAATACTTGTGAATAATAAGTACAACTAATTTCAGCTCTAACAACAGTCTACCAAGATGATCTGGATGCAAATTTAAAAGAATGGAAAAGTTGGCATTGGTTTTGCAGGGTTTTTTGGTCTTAGCTGATTGCTGTTCACTGCAGCTTGAGATTATTTTTAAATAGCACCAGAAAGCTTGCTAACAAGGAGCAAAACTTTAAATGGTGTCTTGTTTCGTGGACATGCAATTTCTTTTGAAATCCCTTCAGTTTCTCTCAGCCT
Organism: Sphenodon punctatus; assembly: GCA_003113815.1. NCBI lineage: Eukaryota > Metazoa > Chordata > Lepidosauria > Sphenodontia > Sphenodontidae > Sphenodon > Sphenodon punctatus. The sequence goes on along the minus strand of QEPC01000029.1, from coordinate 2,623,366 downwards.
GCTGTGCTTAATTTCACAATCCAGCTTGAACATAAAATAAAGAAAATGGTTCACGTTTTTGCTTGCACACCATACTGTGTGCATATTAAATCTGACCTCAAATATCATGCACGAGGGGGAAAAGCCCATAGACTCACTGGAATTTCATAGATTTGTCCCTATGCATGCCTCCTTGTCATTAAAAGCTATGTCATTATAGGCTTTATAACTAATGGGGGGGGGGGGAATACTTATGTGAAGCCAGGGACAAGGGTGACCATTGCAGATGAAGGAGCATGGAACAAAAGGGATCAAAGTGTGAACAAAATCAGCTCTTAGAGAAAAGAGCAATGAACAAGATTTTGTTTAAAAGTTTGTTTTGTATTTCTCAAAAAAAAACCATTACTGATGCTAAATACAGAATTCATCTTAATTATAAGATGCAATGAAGGTTGTTTATCAGTATCTGACATTCTCCTAGCATCTTATCATTGCCACTCTCTCTCAAGACCAATGTGACCATGGAAAGCAATACAATAAATATATAACTTCTCTCTACGAAAGGACCTCCCGTCTGCCTATGTCAGTTCCCCCAATATCCTCCCTCCTTCCCACTAGGATTGAAACGAGAAATCTCAATGAGTGCTGCTTCTGTTGGATTCCTGGTGGGGGGACTGGGAACCTCCATGGCTGGCTGCCCTCCTGTGCATTTGTTCTATTCTCCTGTCCTGCCGGGGTGGGGGGTAAGTATGGTTGGGTGCATGTTAGTTCTGTGCCCTGACCCTGTCCTGAAGGTGGCAGCTGCCATATTTTGCCCTGCCAGGATCAGGGAGCGACTGTGGTGGCTACACATTTATTTTTATCCTAAAATACCAAAATGACTGAAACCCTGACATAACTGAACCGAAAAACATGGGTGGGGGGGACTGAAATGGAATGCCCAAATAACTGATAAGCGAGTATCTGCTTCTTATTATTTGGGTACTCAAAGGGCTGCTTCAGCTCCAATATAGATAGATTCAGTTGTTGAACCAAACTGAAAAACCTACCGGTGGTTCTGTGGGATAATGTAAAGTTCCCTTTGACAGGGATCTGTGGAGGTAATTTAATGAACTCAAAGAATGTATGCTGTAGCTGAGGAAGCTGTTCACTCTTGCTGCCAAAAAGACATAAAACTTGAAATTTCTCTTCTAGCAATGTCAGTCATTTCAAGCAACGGGCACAACAAAAAGAAAATCAACATCTGCAAAGTACTTTTTTAAAATCAATCCAGTAAATCTTTGCCAAACATTTGCACAGTGTGCCATGGAAATGTAACTTGAGGGTGGAACAGAGTGTCACTTTATAAGTAAATGTCACTTTGTAAGTAAATACCATCAAGCAGAGAAAGAAAAGCTAGGTGGCCAAGAGCATGAAGGAGTCAGGACAGAAATAGTCATGGTTAGGAAATTTTGCCTAAACTGGTAGCAGAAATAATAGTGATTAGAAAATCACCACAAAGTCAAAAATATGTTACAAGATGTGTGTCCACCTCTTTGACCAGTTTCCATGTTTTGTATTACTTCAGCAAATTCTTGTTTTTATTGGTGTCTCAAAACACCCGTCTCTTGTGTCTCCAATCTCCCACTCCTGGATGCCCCTTCCTCTTCAACCCTCCACCATAGTCTGGCTACCTCCAATTTAACTAACTCTAGGTTCTCATAATGACTAGGGCTGCTAATACACAAGTGGCCAGGGAGGTTCGTTCTTCAACACGCTGCTAGGAAAAGCCATGTGGGGGGGCGTTTACATGCACTGGAAGTAGCCGCCCACCATAGGAATCGGCGGCACGTGCGGCCTTTTTAAAGACACTTTCTTGAAACATTGATATTGGGGTTCTCGAAACACATCTTCAAAGAGGCCACAGGAGGCCATGCACACTACTGATTACTACGGCAGGCAGCCACTTCTGGTACATGTAAACACATGTGGTGTAGCTTTTCCTAGTGGCACGTTGAAGAACGCGCTTCCCTGGCCACACATGTAAAAATGGCCTAAGTAATCACCCTCAAATACCATCACTAATTTTCCAATTTTCTATTTGTCCATTTTTCATATTTTACATTACTTCACCAAATTCTTGCCTTTGTGTGTTTCTTAAAACACCCCTGTCTCTTAGTCATTTAAAAAATGGAAACCAATTGCACACCCCTAGTGCCCAATTGTTCTTTGTGGCTACTGAGGATAGGACTAGAGTTAATGGGCTTAAACTGAGACTAAACATTAGGAATAATTTTGTAACCATTAGGAGGGTCAAACAGCAGGATAGATTACAAAGGAGTGCTATAGAATCATCAGCACTGGAAATCTTAAAATATATTAAATAAACACTCCCAGACATGGTTTAGGTAGCATATGTTCTGCTTGAGGGCAGAGCGACAAATTAGATACCTTTTTGAGGTCTCTCCAAGAAATAAAATTCTACAACTATGTAACAGAGTTTATAAGAAATAATAAGGAAATAATGGAGATGGGAGATCATTTGGAGCCTCTTACTCTTGCTTTGAGGACAAAGGAGAGCTCATGAGGTCACCTACAAAGACCACTAAAAGAAGACAGAAATGTTAAGCCATTGGTAGAGTCTGGATCTGGAAATAGCTGGATCTGAGTGAAAATGGGAGTTAGATTACTCAGCCAAATATTTCAGGAAAAAATAGGAACACCCTGCTATGTCAGGGTGGTGGACCAGTTAGGTTGGTCTGCCCCTGGAGACTAATGGATCAAATTGGTTTCCAGACGTTTCTGAGGGGTTTACCCACTGGCTTCTTGACAGTTACTCTGTTGATGACCTGTTTGCCTTGTGGAATGATATATTGTCCTTGGCCATTGACACAGTTGCACCTAGCTGTCCACTCCCACTGCTATGACAGCAAAGGTCCTCTTGGGGAACCTGAGGCAGCTAAATCAGGAAAGTAGGCAGTTAAAGGGCAGGTGGCTTTCAACTCGTACTGAAGCCAACCAATTGCACCATGGATCATTTTTTAAGGACTATCCTGTTGCTGTGATGGCAGCAAAGAAATCTTTCTTCTCCTCTCATATAGGGTGAAAACAGACATAACGCTAACCACCCTTTAACCACCCTTGGTGGTCATTTATGCATGTTTCAGGGCTGCATAGGGCACCAATACAGCCCTGCAACATGCATAAATAACTACCAAGGGTGGTTAAAGGGTGGTTAGCGTCATGTCTGTTTTCACTCATAGTGCCCCTAAAGTCTTGTCTTGCAGTTAATCCAGCCTGTCTCCACCATGAACTAGAGTTATCTGTTGCTTGCTGTGATCTTTTTAAATTACTTTTCAGGCAAAATTGCTTGAAATCACCAAAACTTGGTGCTGCAGCTTTAACTGCCCAGTCAGAGTCTGGGATTGTGCAAACTTAGCCTTGTGCACTTTCTTTGGATAAGTTGCAATTAGTATTGCCCACTGATGCAGAGGATGTGCTTAGAGTGATGTGGGCAACCAGTTGTGGATCCTTTCCCATCATGGCAGGTGAAAGCCAGCCTGGAGACACTGGGGTTGTTACTGGCTGGGGTGCTCAGCACCTCCCTTTGGAAGGGTAGGTTGTTGGACACCCTTAAAACTGTGGTTGTCTGTCAAGAAACCAACTTTAGACATTGAACTCAAACCTAACCTAAAAAATTGAAGGTTATTGTATGGGTGGTTGCCCAGTAGCTCTTTAGGCTCATTTTGATGCTATCGGATTCCTGGACCCATTTCAATCAGGTTTTCATCCAGGGTATCGCATGCAGACCACACATGTGCCCTTGGCCAATGATCTATACTTGGAAATCGACAAAGGGAACTGTGCCCTGTTGATCTTGTTAGAAATTTCAGCAGCCATTGGTAGAGGTGGTGTTGATAGGACTGTGTCAGGCTCCAGGGCAAGGAGTTGGGTGAAGGGGGGAAGAGAAGGGCAGGTAAGAGGGGAAAGGGTTGGAGGGAGTAGGGGATGTCCCACAGATCCAACATTGAAACCTCTCAGCCATTCTCCAATATCATGGAGACTGAATGCTCAGCATGAAAACCAGATAAACTGGCCTAAGAAAGCTTACAGCTCATCATCGAGGTCACGGGACTGGGAGCTGGAGAGGATAACCATCGGCAGAGTTATAGAGTGCAACAAGGGACAAACATAGGTGAGAGAGGGTTAGGGCAACATGGAACAAGGCACATCATGAGGGACTCAGGACAGGAGGAAGACCAACCAACAATGAGATGGGACAGGTGCAAGGAATGTACACAGCAGAATATACACCATGGGGGAGGTCTAAGAGGACAAGGAAACTGGACAAGAAAGGCCTTGATGCACAAAGGGAATAAGGATTACAAACAACAACAAGGAAGGGGAGTGCTACTCACACAAGAGACACAAAGGGGTTAACAGAACATGAGGACTCAACACATAACAAACAACAGGCATAGCCACAGGTGAAGAAACAGGTCTATGCTATATAAGATCAAGAGAAGCACAAGAACTAAACACCAGGAAGACCAGTTGCTCCACCAGCTTCCTGAGGTCACCGGAAGGTCTTAAATACTCCCTGGTGGCCAATCAGGAAGCCAGGGGACAGGCACCAGAAATGAAAGACAGGTGAGCAAGGGCGGGGCACACACCAGGTGGCGATGCAGGAGGAGACATAGCAAGGATGAAGAAAACACAGGCCACCAAGGCACTAAGTGGTGCAAGCCACTGCAGCAGTGTCCTCAAGTCCCCAGGTCCAGGGGTTCAAGACTTGGACCTGACAGACTGTGAGACTTGTCAGGGGTGTATGGGACTCTTCTTGAGTGGTTCCATTAATTCCTGTCAGGAAGGTCCCAGCAGTTGGTGATGGGAGATTGCTTGTCATCCCCTTTGGTGTCCCACAGGGTTCCATCTTGTATCCCCTTTTGTTTAATGTGTATCTGAAGCTGCTGGGCAAGATCATTCAGAGGTTTGGAGTGAAGTGTCATCAGTGTGCTAATGATTCCCAGCTCCACCTCTCTTTTTCATCTGACCCGGGTCCTGTGCTTACCCAATACCTGATTGCTGTTGGGGACTGGATGAGGGGGAGCTAATTGAAGCTGAATCCAGGAAAGACCAAAGTGATGATGGCCGGCTGACACTGTGACTTGGAGAGAATCAGGACCCCTGTTATTGAAGGGGTTCAGCTGCTTCTGGTTACCCAGATTCACAGCTTTGGAGTGCTTCTGAACCACTTACTGCACCTGGAACATTAGGTCAGGGTGGTGTTCAGGAGTTCTTTTCACCAACTCCATTTGATGAGGAGGCTGAGGCCCTTTCTTTCTAATTCAGATCTGCCCACCATCATCCACACCGTCATTACCTCACGGCTAGATTATTGCAATGCATTCTACATGGGGTTTCCCTTGACTCTTCAGAAGCTGCAGCAGGTGCAGAATGCGGAGGCCAAGCTCCTTTTGAGGGTGGGTCATCGTGAGCATATTACACCTGTGCTTTACAGTCTTCATTGGCCTCCTACAGCTTTACAGGCACAATTCAAGGTGCTGGTTTTGACCTTTAAAGCCCTGAATAGCCTGGGCAACACATATCTGAAAGGCAGCCTTTCTTACATATCTGACCACTGCAGCCATCCAGGAGCACTCCCTTGTGGGTATCGCCTGCCAATCTTGTTCATACAACAAGGGCCCACAGAGAGGCATTCTCAATTGCTGCCACACTGACAAGTGGAACTCCCTTTCCCAGGAGGTCTGTCAGAGCCCAAGTCTGAGCGTATGCCAAAGGCAGTGTAAAACCTTTCTTTTTGGCAAAGTGTTTTGAAAACATCCGGATCTTTGAACTTCTGCGCAGAACTTCTCCCAGAATTTTTGTGTGTAAAAGGTTCTCCTGGTAAAGTGCTTTGTTCCAGGCAGTTGTGGTCACTTGGTTTCCATGGCAGCCTATCACGTCTACAGCTGCGGCTACTTTAGGCTGCCTCAGAGCAGTGTTTGTGTGAAGAATGCAGCCGGGAACTGCCTCAGGGCAGTGTGTGTGTGAAAAATGAATCTGGAACTTACTTGTGAACTTGTAAACCCAGAAGACTGAAAAATCTGGAACTTTAACATGTGTCTAAAAATGCCCAATGATATAACTGATATAGTAAAATAAAATAAATATGATAGAAAGGGTCTTTAACCATTGTCTTATTTTAACCATATTATGTCCCTCTGCCTCTTTTATTTTCTTCCAGAAACTCCTCTTTCCCTTCTTTTAGAAGTCTTTTGCCAATGAGCATTTTAATGTTTTAAGTATAACAGAAGGTACATATTCTTGGGAAAGGATTCCAAAAGAGCCAAACACTTTAATAAAACAATAACATTCAAAGCAAAAGAGAAGTTTCAGGAAAGACAACAGTAATAAAAAGAGTTTGCTATGACGTTTATGGATGCTGCTGAACACTGACAAGGCAAATTTAATCTGCATCTACTCTGGTAAAATAATGTGTACATGATGAAAAGGCCTTCAGAGTACAAGGCAAAAGCATGTAACTAAGAAATGAGAAGAAAGTAGAAGGGGGTGGGGGGATGTAGGTTTCTGTAAAAAATGTGTGCTGTGAAATGCAGACTTAAATTAAATATTTAGTGCTGTTAGTGACATTCCCAGATTGTACATCTGCCATTTTGATTTACTTTATAGAGGAGGTTGCAACAGATGGAAACAGTGAGACATTATAAAAGAGGACTAATCTATCTGCTAAAAATGTGTAGCTTCCAAACCCCCCAACTGCAGGCAGTTACACACAATTGCAATATTGATGTGCTAAGTAATATTTTAACTCTTTCTGATTCTTCTTTAATATAGAGGAGGATATCCATAGTTAAGTACATTCTGCCCCTCTCCTTCCTGATGCAGAAATAAGTTGTGTTCCAGGTTTAGCCCCTCAGTTTCTTATTCTGAAGACTGATGGCCTAAGACTAGAGAGTAATAATCACAAATCTGTCATTTGAACATAAGAAAATATCTGCATAAAAGGCTTCTGTCCAACATGAATTTAAAAATACAACAGCCCAGTTTGCCTCCCCGGACCCCCAACTCCATCCTGCTACAAGGCTGTCTAGGACATTTCTTTCCATCACTTATTCCACAATAATTTGAGAATCGCTAACCTCAGGTAAATGCAGGAAGCAATTTTGCCTCACTTGGGTGCAAGACTTCTCCATCCAAGGAGTCCAAAGAGTTAGAAAGCATAAAACACAAGTTTAATGAACAAACATGAAAGAAATGGGAGCCACAAGGAAACTGAAAAACAGTTCCTCAGGTCCTATTGTGAGAGGCCTACCTACCCCCTCCCTTAGTACTTAGCCTCTGGTCAGCACATAGAGGGTCTGAACTCAGTACAGAAGTTCAAAAATTGGTACAGAAGTAAAAACATCAGCACCAAAATTTGAAAAATCAGTACCAGAAGTCAAAATTAAGGGACATTGGGTACACGAATTGGGTATTAATCAGTATGTGACATACCCTTTTTTGTGGGTACTCAGTTCAGCTCTAATTACCAGTTATACTTAGCTGCAGTGGGTTTCTTTGTAGAGGCAGGGAACAAAAACCAGGTAATATAGTTTCATTTTCAGTTGCACTCTAGTCAAATCAACCTGCTCCTTCCATTGTACTAAATCCACGTCATCCCAAGCTGTTCCTAGGGCTGTGCATGTCATTTTCGTTATTACGATAACGATAACAAAAATTGTCATTTTCATTATTACTGCAATAATGAAAACAACAACAAATAATAATGAAAATAGAGACAAAAATGACATTTTGTTTTTGAAATAAAGGGAAAACACTGAAAAACGTATTTCCGGTTATAATTGTGTACCAATTTCTGAAACAATTAGATAAAGTGAACAGATATTAGAAGCAATTGAATATTGTGATTTTAAGAAAAGGTCCATACACGTTCATGGCTACAACTTCTTTATCTTCCATCCAATTTGCATGACAGCTATAAATATCATGTCCCTCCACAAGCTTAACACACCTGCCAATTCTCAAAAGGACTGGATTAAAGGGTCCTGATGGTATAAGACATTAACTTGAAAATACATTCCCAGCTGTAACATTTGTATATTCCATCCTGTTTACAAGATATTTGGCAGAAATGTATCACATACCTTCCCTGTCATCTCTGCCACACTACAGGACAATTTGATAAAGGGACCTAATTTTATAAGCAATTGAAGTTGTCCCCTTGAAGACCATTATTCAGATAAATAGTAACACATATGTAGTGCCAGTCAGAGGCAGGCACCTGGCATGGCAGGGGGAGGGAGGCTGTAGGAGGGAGGATGTGAAGCAACCCAAAAGACTGACAGACTCATTCACTGGCCAATTACTGCATGCTTCTAGCTTTACAGGACCAATCAGTAGTGGCTTCGAGG
>QEPC01000029.1:2595128-2610769 GCA_003113815.1 Sphenodon punctatus | reverse complement strand
ACTGGCCCCTTGCCTTGGAGATCCATTACCTTATTCGTGCATTAGCTTGAAGCGAATGATCCTAGTGTTCCCCTTCCTGGTTGCATGCGAGGTGTGAGAGTGAGTATCAGGTGTGTCGTTATTCCCTGTTGTGTGTCCTGTATATTTGAGGAGTGATCTATATTGTGGGGCAGACCTGTTCCCTTTATCCAGTGCCTTGTTGTTTTCCCTTCTCCCCTACCTTCCGGCCACATACCCTTTGCGAGAGAGTCCAATTCACCCCACTTACCTAGATCCTCGTTCCCCTTCCCTCTTTTCCTTTCCCCTCTCCCTGGAGCCTTTCCCCTCCCCCTCATTCTCCCCACAGAACCCCACGGTGCCCAGGGCCCCGAATAGTTCCCCGAGTGTGTGGTTTTCCCTGGTGTTTCTACATCTTGGTTTTCTGAGGCAAACTGCTATCCTTTCGCCTTGTCCCGATGATGAAAAGGGTTGCCTTCTAATATTGAGGGAAAGCCCACCTTCCACCCTAAGGGACCCTAGCCTTACTGAGCTAGGTACGTGCGTTAAAGATAGTTGCCTCTGGTTGCCCTTGTCTGTAACCTGTTTGTGCATCCTCCAAGTGTGGAGTCACCCCTCTTCCCGGCTCCTGTTTCCCTCCTTCCTGTCCCTATGTGACACAGTGACACTGCAGGCACCACTTTGAAAAAGGGCTATGCATGGGCAGAACAGCCTGGCAGCCATTTTCCTTATGCACAGTAATATGGGCGGTGTGTGTGTGTGTTTTACAATGTATCTCACAAGATTTCATACTGGACCCAAGATCTCAGTGACACATCTTACAAAAAAATCTCATGACATTTTACAAAAACAAAAAGAGCTGTTCATTCAACCCTAATCTTGGCTCCGACAAACAGTGTTAAGAAGCTTTGGCTTTAGTGGGAGATTTTTAACAACTCCATTTTCTAAACAAGGAACTAGTGATGGGCGAACACGGTTCAGAAGTTTGGAGTTTGGACCGAACTTGATCTGTTCGGTTCACCGAACCGAACTTCCGAACCGAACTCGAATTTCAAACTGAACCGAACCGAATTTCTGAACTCTGTTCTGTTCGCCCATCCCTAGTGGCAACACACACCAAAAAAACTGGTTTTGAATGGCCGAACTTGGTTCGGAATTTGACCGAACTGAACTTCCGAACTGAACTCTAATTTCAAATCGAACCAAACCTAATTTCCGTACTCAAATTTCAAACCAAACCGAACCAAACTGAATTTCCGGTCTCCATTCTGTTCACCCATTCCTACAAGGAACCAATACCTTAAAAGAAAACAAACACATTGCAATAGTTTTGTTGTTTAACCTATTAAAGTACTTTTAAATCCCTAAAAGGACTTCATCCAAGCCACTTTGGAAACCTACTTGAAGTATTTGTTCTTCTACATTATCTTGGTTCTTGTAGCTTATGGTTATAGCTTTCTTTACAGGTGAAGATAATGGGTAACATTATGAGTTATTGTTTAAAGGTTTCTTTTTCATACATCTAGTATTAATCGGATATTCAGTGAAATGTTTTTTATGTTTATTTTGATCAGGCTATATATCTATATCTATAAAATCAGACACTGCTAAGCATTTCACAAACTAGAAAGGGTATTTGACACAATATCCAAGATCATATGGTTTCTTAATTAATGTAGAGAGTACCTGGAGATTAGGGTTTCAGTAAAATCTGCAGGAGTGCAAAACCATTGATAAAAGAAGACAAGCCAGCACCTAAAATGAAGTTAATTGGCCCAGAAGGAGTACTTTAGACAAGATTGATCAGACTGTGTCAAAGACAGAGTATTGTTGCAGAAATCAGGTTGACCTTTGGACATATCTGATGACACAGGCAATGCTAATTCATTTGCCCACAGCATCACGCTGTAAAATTATCACATTTTCTTTCAAAAATCTACCCCATACTGTAAATAGAATAAATCCTTCAATGACAAATCTGGTTGTATCCTTGTTATGTTCCTGTTGTAAGGGAATGATTCACTTATCCCAAAAAGTAAATTTCCACTATTGCTTTCTGCTCAAAAGTATATATTAGCACAATTAAAATCTTCATTCTTTTATTATTAGAATTTAAACCAAGTAGTTCTGATGATATATTTTATTGGACCAACTACTGTTGGTAGAAGAATGCAAGCTTTCAGGCCACATAGGACTCTTGGCTCAGGCATGTAACCAATCAGGATTATTGACTGATTACTCACAATTATTACTAGTAATTGTGATTATATAAATATATCACAATTGTTGAGGGGAAAATAGACAAATACTTGATTCAAACTCTTGTTCTATAAGCCCTTTTCACACAGACACTCTAACACTGATAAAATGGGTGTTACATCTTCTTATACATGTTGCAGGGCACCCATAGAGCACACCTGCAGCCCCGAAAAATATATAATAAAATGTAACATCCATTTTATCAGTTTTAAGAGTGTCTGTGTGAAAAGGGCCATAGAGAAGGCTCAGAAACTCACTTAGTTTAGATTTATTGCCATCAAAAGGAAGAAGGCAATCCAAGAACACAAGATTAAATTTAAAGGCCACAACTCTATTAGATAAATAAACTTCCAAACTGAGCAGCCTGTCAAAATTAAGTCCAGTGCCTCACTATATCTGAATTCAGAGCCTTAACTGGGGCCTGCAGTAACCAGTTGAAGAGGGTGGACAGGTGGATGAATACTAGAACTGAAAGAGGGTACTTGCAAAACAGGTACAACCGTCAAAGTTCCAGTACTGAAATGGATGATCAGTATCCGATTGCAACTCGATTCGGATACCTAGTGTCCTGGAATGTCAACTTTCAGTCCCAGAATGTTGACTTCTAGCATTAATATTTTTATTTTTTGTCCATTTACCAACTTCTGACACCTATTTATCATTTTTCCACCCTGGAAGATCAGCTACCTGTCCCAGAAGTCAATTTGCGTCCGAGAAAACTGACTTCCAGTCCCAAATTTTTTAAAATCATGATTGTTTTCCAACCTGATATACAGTCGGTAATAGGAAAAACAGTAAGGGTAACTTCTAAAAATTACTGATTTTTCAGGCATCCGGGTACCCAGTTGGTACCTAGGTAACCCCCTGGGCACCCGATGTGATACCCAAACATACAGGTATTACTCACATGTAGAAAATTAATTACTAGGGGGAAGATACAGGGTTTTTCATTTTTTTCCAGTTTTGATTCTTTCTATGTTCAGTTCTTCTTTTGGTTTTTTTGTTTGGTTCTTTCCCTATTGAAGTTTTTTTTTCCATTGGGGGTGCCTGGAGGCCTCCATCAGCAGCAGTGGGGCGGCAGCGCACCATGGTGAGGCGGCATGCTGGGAGGCCTGCAACAGCTGTGGCAGGCTGGCAGCAGTGGATCATCACTCCCATGCTCCAAGGCCAGTAAGTACAGCTGCCAGGGCTCTGGGGGTTGAGGGAAAAGATGGGCCCCGTGGGTGAGGGGTGTTAGAAACGTGACCACGAATCTTCATCCCCACCTTTCAAGGGCAGTAGTGGGCCCTGGGGAATGGGGATGAGGGGAGTTGGAACCCCCATCCCAGGAGATGGGGTTGGTGGAGGTTAGGGGATGGGTTTTATTTTTGATCCCAGACATGGTTCCGTTCCTATTAAAGTAAATGGGAAGATTTCCCATTGGCTTCAATGGGAAAAGATACAAAACTGAAAACCAGAAGCGGAATGGGTCTGATTTTTTTGGTGCTCTGAATTTAAACTGAAACAGTCATTTTGGGGCTGTTTTGGTTTAAAACCAAAACTGAGCTCCTATCCCTATTAATTACCCATTTCAGTCCTAGTCAATACATCTTTTTCCCAACTCCCACTGGCTGCTAATGGGTGTGGGTTGTCCCTTATATTTCATGGGATCTCCACCTGCCCACACACCTGCATGCAGAAATCACTGCACAGCGGCTTTCAAACTGCCATGCATTCTCAGCCCAGGCGCTTCACCTCCCAGGCTGTTTGCTATCTTCTGCCTAAGTGAAACAGCAGCAAAATGGCCACCAATAAGGACAGGGCTGCCATTATTCTTAAGATTAGTGCACGGAATGCACTTATGCATAAGTATAGTACAGGATAACCTTAGTGCAAAATAATAAGATTATGGCAAATATAGAGCAAGAAATCTCACACTTTTTCCTACTGTTGACTATTCCCAGGGAATTACCAGGGATTGTTTACTGACGATTGCCCAGATTTATATCTGAAAATAAAACAAATGCATTTTTATTAGAAGAATTATTAAAATGTCAAAAGATAGAGAATTACTTTGAATTGTAATTCTTCACTAATACTTGTCAGTGGTTAACAAGTCAAGTGACTAATGCCATAATACAGAGATATTATATGACCCGGGAGATTATTTAGATAGTGAAAACAAGTGTTTTTTAAGAAGCTTATAACATACAATTGTAAAATTCAGTTGTCTGCCATTTAGTAATTACTGCTTTCATGGACTTTTGGTGACTTAATATTACGGAGTGTCATCTAACACAAAAGGGTCAATTAGGAGCTAATTTGAAGCTGGAGCACATCCCCACATATTCATTAATTAATTGTTCTTAGTAATTATTAATGGTTGTGCATACAACTTCTTTTGATCATTTCAGTTTTGAGATGTGATGGCTGATGCACATTCTGTTGCTCTGAAGAACTCACGGGTCAAAAAGATGCATTGTCACAGCACTGATTCAGACAGAATCTACATAATTTACAACAGCAAGAACAAATTTGATACTGTGGTTAAGCCTCTGACTTCATGCAGCCTATAAAAAATTGAAGAAGTTCTTCACCTCTGGCAAGCATGTAATGATCCAAACACCCAACCTGATAATGTTTGCAACATTAGATGACAGGTGTCATAGGCCCTTTTTACACAGATACTCTAGCACCGATAATGGGTGTTACATTTTATTATACATGGCACAGGGCAACACTGCATCCCTACAACATGGGCCCTTTTCACACGAGATGCCTCCACCCAGTTTCTCTGGGTGGAGGCATCACATATGAAAAGGGCCCATGTTGCAGGGCTGCAGTGTTGCCCTGTGCCATGTATAATAAAATGTAACACCCATTTTATCGGTGTTAGAGTGTCTGTGTAAAAAGGACCATAGATTCCATAGATGGTGCCATCAGACATTTACAAATATATCAAATAATTGAAAGAGGCAGCATCCCCTGAGGAGATAAATGATTAGCGGCCAGCAACATCCAAGAGGAAGAGATCTGATACCCCATCAAAGGTGTTGTTTGTGTCAGATGAGTGTATAATTTGTGGTTGCCAGAAATGTACACTACCATAACAGTTGTCGGTTTGACTATACCCGCAAGGATGACAGGAACCCCAAAGCTGATGATACTGGTGAAAGCTCTGTACAGATCAGAGCTCACAAGAAAGCATTTGAGCATGTATGTGATTATGTTGAAAGGAACATTATCAGAGGTTCACAGGTTGAACAGATGACAATGCTTCATGAACAATACTGCTTGATTAGGCAAACACATTCTCCAGAGTTCTATAACCCACAGTCCAAGACCAACAAGCTAAAAGACAAGTTGAAAAAGCACTTTGGTCAGATCAAGTTTTGACGGCCAAACTATGGATCTGACTGGGTATATTCCAATGGGTTGCCCACTGGACAGGCTGAATTTGCCTCTTCAGAAGAGAAGCAACTAGAGGAGGCAGCTATCATTTTGTTTCACCACATTGTAGATGCCTACAGAGACTCTGTGGAACCTCCATGGCCACCATCAACTAACTTTTTTTTTGTCTGATTAAATTAACTGCAAGGTGCACAGATGAAATTTTTGACATACAATGTAAGTTATCTAGCAATGCTATCATGAATGCATCTAACAGGACAGAGCAACTTGTCAGATCCATACTTCAGGATTTGTGCAATGAAGCATATTGGAAAAATCCCTGTAGTTCGGCCAATACCCAGCCCTCAAGGGATCAGACGCAGAGAACCAGACACAAAGTTGAATGCCCAATAAAGTAAATTTACCAGAGTTAGAATAAGTTATGATCAAGCTCCAACGCTGGGAGACCCAACAGCTTACAAGAAAGAAGTCTGGGGTGCAGGTGGGTGGCACCCCAGGTACATTTATAGGATTTAAGCAAAGAGCCTGACACTGGCCAATGAGGAAAGAGCTTAATGGCATATTTTAAGATATGCATGCAAGTTTTCACAACTTTACAAAGTGTTGTATTTTGAAGTACATTCAAATTTTAGATCTTCAAACAAACCTCGATGGAATTAGTCATGGGTATTAGTCATCCATAGCAACAATGTATCAATATTGTTCCTCCTGGCTCCAGCATGGCTGGGGAAGAGGCCCTTATCATGAATATTCACTCACCAGTTTCTGCTTTCCAAGCACTTACAAGAACTCGAGGGGGCTTTATTGCTCTCTTTATACTTGTTGCTGACCATCTGGAAATAAGTTACATTTCCCAGTAAATGTTCCCTTTTGCTTAGGCAGGCCAAAGCCTTAAGCTATAGTTTGGCTTACCCTAGGTGCCCAAACATAAGGGCCCATCCCTACAAAGTGACTTGTGGTTAGTAGAAGATGCCAAAGCACCTACTTCTCAGAATGACTGTGAGAGACACCACACTGGCAGTGCTGAAATTGTCGTCTCCTAAATCATTTTGGTCATTCCGTGTCCTAATCCACTTTACTGGAATGGGAGACTGCAATGTGCAACACTATTGTTGAGAGTGACATGCTGCTGCCCCTAATGATAGATCCTGAGGATAATTCAGTGATACATTCTGTTGGGACAATTTTAGTTTCAGTGAGGAGACACCATCTGGGGGCAGGACCACACATACAGCACATGGCATCATAGTACAGAACATGCATGAAGAATGATCCTCTACCCCAACGGAGTTCACCATTACAAGAACAAAGAGATGAATTGTCAAATACAAGCCTCAAGAGATGGAGTCATGTTTTGTGAAAAAGCATGTCCAACCACAAATTACCATTGTGCAGTCAAGCATATCCGTGTCAGAGGTAGTGAAGCAAGCATGTGCATCGGTCTTCTTCTAGATCTTCTGTCAAGCCCAACTAAAACATGGGCAACAGTCAGTTCGTGACTGGGCAGAGCTGGTGTCTTCCACTGTGAACACTCCATCACTTCTCATCTATCATGGAGAACTCCACAGTTCAGCATGTGCTTCATGTGTCTCAGAGAGCTACTAGATCTGTAGATCAACAATGCACAATTGTAATATTTGACCTTGCAGTTGCCTGTCATTGTGCGGTCTGACATTTTCCATAATTGGCTTTTGTTTGGGAGCTCTTGGGAAACTACAATGTGGCACTGGTTTCTCTGACATTGGGATGTCCAGGATGTGTGCCAGTGGATCCATCGAGAGATTGTTGACTGGAAAACATTACAACAGGGAATGAATGTGCACAAACATACCATAGAAGCCCTCAAAAGATTTATTTGACATGTTCAGAATAGTGACTGAAGTGCAGTCCCTAGTTGATGAAGTCAAAGTACAGATTAGTCTACTGACAGCCTCAGGAAGGCCTTTCTGGGAAGTCATAAAAGATGTGAGAGCGAGTGAACAATGTCAACGTCTTCATGAAATATACTACATGTTTAAGGACAAGGTGTGAAATGGTGAACTAGGAGAAACAGTAAAGTTTTGGATTCAGTACATAGACAGTATCTGGTTGAGTAGAGATTCCTTTGAGCGATGAAAGAGGACAACTCTTTGATCTGCACTTGGCATGTTTTCAAGAGTTGTACCTTTTGGCATTCAGTATGGACAACAATAATTATGCTCAGTACCTGTCTGTCTACTTTCTGACACTCATCACCTTGTCACATAGTCACCACACAAAAGGCAGGAGAGCCATCACTTTATTCAACAGAAACTACCCAGCTTACTACGGATTTTGTCTGACAAGACCTCCAGAGCAAGCTATGTAGATTCCACATTGGAAATGGTGGGCATGACTGGTTGCAAACACTTGGGACACAAGGACATACGGCCATCTGAGATTAGATCTAGTGAGAAAGATCTGCCTTCCAAAAATTCAATCATCCTTTTGAGGTTGAAATTAAAGAAGGTATTTTCTGTCTTTCGTCTGGCACGCAAGCTCCAGGTGAAGTTGTGTATGGTCTCCTGAAGCCTAAAATAGTTGGAAAAGAAGCACTCAGATACTTTGTTCAGAAGAGACTTATTGACAAATCTGTGAATTTTCATGCACCTTTTCCAAGACTGTCCCTCAAGATGTTTGGTTCTCTGTAGAAAAGAGAGAACCAAAGAGAGAACATATTTGAAGATGAAGTTTGTTCAAGTAACAGCACAGCCCAGTCTCTCTGGACAGCTTCAAAGAGAACAACCTCAGTCTTCAAAAGATACTGTTGTATCCACTAGGTCCAGTTCCATGGGTGTTAGCTACTCCAGATGGCATTCCGGTGAAGACAGACAAGACCAAACATAGGCATCCATTTGAAGGTGGCACTGTGCTGGTTGACCATCCTGGCCTTGATGACTTGGGTTGATCCATTGTAGACAGGAATGCCCTACTGCAGTTGCTCACTGCTCTGACTCAGACATTTGGAGAGCTGGCTGAGAAAGTTTTCTGTTTTCCACCCAAGGTGAAGAGATTGGACTTTGTCAATGATACTTATAACAAAAATGCAATTAAGTCATCTGAGAGGAGAAGGCGAGGCTCTTTGGATGTTTACCTGGTAAAAGGCCCATCGATGAAGCTGCCAAAAGAATGGAAGTCATTCCTCTCAAATAATGACAACAAAAATTTTCTTAGAGTGGCAAAAGGAAAAGTATTCCACACAACTCCAGGGTCATCAGATCTTCATTGTCTGTGAGAACAGCTGCACATCTTTGACATCAACTGTAGAAAACTCTTTCATCCCAACACTCTCCTCATCTCAGAAAGAAGACAACACATGAATCCTGTTGCACTGTTTCCATGTGGCTACAGCTGACTTCATCGTCTGATCACCTGACACTGATGATATGGTCATCCTGCTCCTGTACTATGGTAACCATCTACAGCAGAATGTGTATTTTGATACAGGTGTTGCAAACAAAAGATGACTGGTGGATATGCTGAACATTCCCTTCGGTGCATGGGCTTATTGTCAGGGTTCGCGCTGATAGGGGGATTGGAATCAGCAGGCATCCTGTCGCCCAGAGGCATCCTAGGGAGAAGAGAGATCAGAGGCATCAGGCTTGCCGTGATTAGGGGGCGGGGCCTCTCCATGCTTGCAGGAGAACTCAGGCCCCGCCCAGGCTCCAGGCATGCCGCTCGTAGGGGGAGTCTCAGAGGTGGATTGAGGCCCCGTCCTGAGCACGCTAATCCCTTTTGGGATGGGGCTAGAAGCAGCCGCCGGTAATAATTTTGAGAAGCTGGCCCCCTGGTACCTTGTATTACTCCTTGTTGCCTGAAACCTTGATCAAGAGTGAGACCTGAGTGACTGTTCCTGGTGTTCTCCCCCTTCCTGGTGTAGTGTGAATGTTGGTAAGAGTGGTGATCTGTTTGTCTTGTTAAGTCTTAGTTTGTGCTCCTGTATACGTAGTTTAAGATTCTGGTGTTTGGTTCCCTAGCTCCTGTTGTTCCATATCCTCAAGTCCTCCCTTCTCTTCCCTTACCACATCCCTTTCCGTGAGCGCAAGTCCTACCCCCCTTCACCTTCCTTATTCCCTGCCATCCCTTCCCGTCTGCTCCCTTCCCCAGGACCATTTCCCCCTACCTTCCTGCCACAGATCTTCACGGTATCCAGGTTCCTGTATATCTCCCTGAACGACTGAGAAATTCCTTTGTGCTTTTCCTCCCCTGGGGCAATTGGCTTCCTCTCTACTATCCCAATGATGAGACGGGTTGCCCTCTGAGTAGGAGGGAAAGCCCACCCAACACCCTGAGGGATTATTATACTCAGATAGAGTGCTTACGACAAGAGGAAGCCGCCCCTTTTTCCCTGCCCCCTTTCCCCTCTCACCTTCCTTTCTCTTTTCTTACAAACCTTTTCTCCCAACCCCCGTGACACTTATACTTTGCCTTTGACCTGTGAATTAATGTCAAATCCATGAAATGTTGTCAATCACTTTTGACTATTTATTAATTAAAATGGGTACAATTATACAGGCATGTAAGTACCTGTATAGTAGGGGGTGTGCATTTTGTTTTTCTGGTATTAATAACAGATTTTCATTTTTTAATATTAATACTAGAAAAAAAATTAATAATGAAATTTTAGAACAAAAAAAAATGAAATTAAAAGAAAATTGGGATATAAGTATCAGGCTTTAACTTCTTTGTTTCCTGTCCAGTTTTCATAACAACCAAGCAGATCATGGATGCCCAATTTCAGACTGATTGTATAAAGGATCCTGATTTTATAAGCAACATGGTTTGTGATGCATTTCTAGCTGTAATATCTATTCTAATTCTCCAATGTGGATGGCCTTTTGACAGATAGTACCCCTCAGAAAGGGGATTATTATTGCAAAGTTTCATTAACTTTGGATAACGGGTTCCAATTTTATAAGCAATTTACATTTCATGGTTTGTGCACATATTTCCAGCGGTAACTACTTTGTTTTCCATCCAATATAGATGAAATTTGGACTCATTGTACCCCTCAACAAAAGGATCATCCTTGAAAATTTAATAAAGATTGGATAAAAGGTCCCAATTTTATAAGCAATTGAAATTTTGTTATTTTAACAGAAGACATGTGAATACAAGTCTTGAAAAGTTTGGGACAAAAATGAGTTTCAGGACATAACCTGGGCTTCATGAAGCAAGGCGGAAGGGAGGTGGAAGCATCCCAGAAATCAAAAGACATGATTTACATACCCAGCCTGGCTAACTGGCATCCCAAACACATCCTGCAGCACTGCTACAGAGGACATCAAAGAATCCCTTATTGGCTTTTTCCTAAGCAGATGCTTCCAATGTGCCAGTAAGCAGGGCAGTTGGGGTTGGCACAGCACAGAATGATATCTGATTGATATTGATACATGATTGCTATCTCTGCTGGCCGATTTCCATCACAAACCCATCTTGTACCACTGTGACAAACATTAAAGAATCCATCGTATCAGCTGATTCTCTGGAGATTCTTCTCAGGCTTCCAATGTGCCAGTACCCAATCACTGTAATTAAGGAGGCTTCGGGGTGGACATTGGGGAGAAAATATAAGCTTCTCCCAAGCTGCACAGCCCCCACCATGACTATATCTTGTGTGGCTCAAAGGCTGGCTCAACGCTCTGTGTGTGTGACTGACTGTGCTGTAGTCTCCAGTATCACCGAAAGTGCTCATAAGAGCAAAGCTCTGCACCTATTCTCCCCCATGTATGCACCCACAAACTTTGGGATGCCAATCACTGAAGCCTGTGCTAGTGCCAGTGCCTCTGGCACCTGCTCCACCTCTGTTCTGCCCACCTCCTCCTGTTCTTCACCCTCTCTACAAATGCTTAAAAAAGCAGATCTCTGCACCTAGTAAAACCTCTATAATTTAAACAGAGGCAACACATGCAAGTGATTTAAGGAAAGTTGCAACTTCTGTTAAAATCACAAAATGTATATTGCTTATAAAATTGGAACCCTTTATTCAATCCTTATGGAATTTGGCAGGGATGATCCGTTTGGTGTGGGAAACAATCTATCCAAAGCACATCCAAATTGGATGGAAGAAAAAGATGTTAAAGGTAGAAATGTGTGTACAAAACATGGAACAATTAAATTGATTATAAAATCAGAACCCTTTGTCCAAACTGCTGACATTTATCAGGGATTATACCCCAGGGGTAAAAAGAGTCCAAATTTCACCCAAATTGGATGGAAAACAAAGATGTTACACCTGGAAATTTGTGTGAAAACCATGACAATTTAATTGCCTACAAAATCGGGACCCTTTAGCCAATCTTTATGAAATTTGGCAGGAATAATCCCTTGGGTGAGGGGTAAAGTCTTTCAAAATGTAATGCAAATAGGATGAAAAATGAAGTTATGACTAAAAATCCAAATCCAATTGAAACCAATGGAAAATGAAAATGAAACTAAAAATTAAAACAAAAATTATTAACAAAAACAACAACGTAAAACAAACATTTTAATAAAATGAAAAGGAAAAACAGAAAATAACATGAGCCCTTTGTGCACACCCCTACATAAACATAGTCTTAAATATTCCATAAGAGAGAGGTTTGGGGGTTACATAGTCTTAAATATTCCATAGGAGAGAGGTTTGGGGGTTACACCTGGCCTTCAGTTTAATTGCTGAACAAAACCTATGACTATTGATTACAAACATTCATTTACATTCATAAATCTTCTCATTACCATGCATATCCTGTGGCTATGGGGCTCCCTCAGGGAACCCCAACCTCTCCTGAGCTGGGCAGTAGTTCCAACACCCGAATGGTAAATAGCCAGGGAGCTTTCTCTGCAAATACAGAGCATCAGCAGAGAAAGGACTATTATACAAACCGAGGACATACACACAGATTACAGAGACAGCTAATTAGCACTTCCCAGTATAAAGAGCAGTTTTGCCCAAACTCCCCTCCTTCACAGCCTTGGGGAGTGGACAATCACCAACTAATCAGAACTCTAGTTATGTAACAATTTAAGATATATTTAAACAATATGTTTATGAAAGTTGTGACTATAGCTGTCATTCAAGAATGTAATGTTCTTAGAAACAATAACTTCATGTACCTTTTCAATATCTTATCATTAGGTCTGGTTTGATGCACAAGCAGATACAGTCTGTCTGAAATATATGTAAAGGGATAGTTCAGAGACCCCACTTTAGACCACCCTTCTCTCATAGACTATTTGATTCCTTGAGCTAAGACCTAAGTCATAAACTAGTGACTTTGCTTCGATAAATAAACTTTTCTCTTTTAATTTTACACTCCCTTGACTCCAGTTTCATCCTTATCTCTCAATGGGTTAGAAGTGTCTCCCAGGGCTGGTTACTTTGTTCTATAATGTATCTAAAGAGGAGTATACTGCCACCCAGCAAGGTTGACTAGACACAGTGCTTTGAGGATGGAGTTACATTGCTCTCCTTCAAAGGACATGCACAGACTCCGCTTATCTATTACACATTCACCTGCCTACATGTCCTTGGACCGGAGATAATTAGCTTGTTTAATCTGACTGCCCAGTGCCACTGGCTAGCTGTGCTGACCAGTCCTTTCCATTTAACAGCCTGACATCCATTCCCACATACACTTTCTGATCTATTAATTATATCTGGCAACGTATGTTTTTCTAATCAATCATTTTTGCCCCATCAGTACTTTGCAAGAGATGGAGAGAAAGCGTGCCTTTACAGTGACAGCACCTATGGCTCTGCTCACACCTGGGTGGCCCATCTGTGTAAAGCTGGGCCATCAGATGTGCAAGCAGAGCAGAAACAGTGCCTGCTCTGATCCAGCCTCACTAGCAGGACTCCTGAAGATCACTGAGCACCGTCAGTGGAGCAGGCCATCCAAGCCTGGGGCATCGGATGGAGACGGGGCTGTGATATGTCTACTCAGTGGAAAGCCGCTGCAGCTCTGCTCCAAGCCAGAGGTTGCCCTGGGCCACACCATACAGCCACAGGTGCGTCGGCTGATCTGCCCGCAACTCTATGGTGTGGGCGAGGGGCACTGTGTGGGAGCATTGGGGGCCATGGCAGCTGCAGGGTCCATTTAAAATGGACCCAGGTGAGGCTGAGAGTAGGCAGACATGGGGGCACACCCCTGGACTTGCTCCAGGGTTGAGCACCCCTGCATCCATGAAATAACACTCAAAGTTGATCAAATTATTATATCTTTTATAGGATCAGCTTCTGTTGGTGAGAATATGCAAGCTTTCAGGCCACATGCGGTTCTTCTTTAGACATGTAGTATATCAAATCAGAAATATATAAAGCTGTTAACTTGCTTGTTTTTATATTTGAATTCCCTTTACCTGATAAGTTGTTTCCTACTATACCCCTACACAATCACATATGCCTGATTTAGCCTCATCTTCTCTGTGTTTACAACTACCTATTGTTTCTTTGCCTCCTAAACAAAGATTATATATACACATGCCTGAAGAAGGGCCCGGTGTGGTCTGAAAGCTTGTATATTCTCACCAACAGAAGTTGGTCTAATAAAAGAGATCATTTGAACTACTTTTAGTCTTGTTCTCTTACATTTGGGACCAACACAGCAACCGCACTCTGTCTAGTACCTTTGCAGAAAATTGGCACCTCTCAACCCCTCTTTCTTGGTCTTTGGTTATATAGCAGGGGTGGGACATCTGGCGAAAAAACGGTTACCGGTTTTACTGGTTACCAGTTTATAAAAACCCGGTTTACTGGTTTAAATCTGGTATACCGGTACCAAATTTATTCCATTGATTTCAATGGGGAACTGTCCCCATTGAAATCAATGGGGGAAAAAAACAATACCTCCCCCTCCCCCTCCCAGGCTGTGCGGGTGGAAGGGGGGGCACCCCCCACCCACCCAGCCCAGCCTGGATTTTTTTAATTTTTTTTTTACCCTAAGTCCCTGCTACTAGTGCAGGCTCCAGGCCGCCACGGGCGACCCGGAGCCCACACCACCAGGTACTAGGGTGATCCCTGGGGTGAGGGGTGGTTTAACACACCCCCACCCCAGGGATCACCCTACCCCACCACCCAGGGATCGCCTACCTTTGGCGCTCCGGGCGGCGACAGAGGCGGTGGAGGCAGCACTGCAGTCCGGCGGCTTCAGTGCTGGCTGGTGGCTTCAGTGCTTCCTAGGCCTTCCGGACCACCCCCCACCCCAGGGATCACCCTAGTACCACTACCTACCTGATGGTGCGGGCTCTGGGTCGCTGGTGGAGGCCCGGAGCCCACACTAGCAGGGACTTCGGGGATTTAAAAAAAATAAAAAAAATAATCCAAGCTGGGCAGGGTCCCCTGGGGTGGGGGGTGGTTCCCCGGAAGGCCTAGAAAGCACTGAAGCCACCAGCCAGCACTGAAGCCACCAGACTGCAGTGCTGCCACCACCGCCTCTGGGTGTCTTCAGACGTTACGAGATCACGCTCAACCACAGTGAACCACGCTCAACCCCCCCCCCGGGGCCAAAGGGCCCTGAACGTCTGAATGGCGTGCACCAGATGTTCATCACGCTCAATACCCACATGGGGTCAGGTTCAACCATGCTTCCTGGGCTAGCAGGAAGAAGGTCCCGGGAAGCGTGGGCAAACGAACCCCCACCGGGAACCAAGGAAAAGTAACGTCTGGACGCCAATCCCCAAGCGGAATGGAACTAAACGAGCCCCCGCCGGGGACGAGGCATGCAGCATCACTGTCGGGCAACCAGCAACAACACAAGCACCGGAGGGAGATTTAAAGCAAAATCAGCAGCAAGCAAGCGTGGCGGGATGGAGCGAGGAGGGAGGCAGAACAGAGCGGAGGCACAGATAGTGACAGTGGCGGGCCAGGAGGCGGAGGAGGTGCAGGCAGGCCCAGCGATGCAGGTGGAGGGGGCACAGGCGCAGGAAGGGGGCACACAGGAGCACCCAACCAGGGAGGCGGCCCGGGCACAACACCCACAGCTGCAGCCGGGTCGCGG
>QEPC01000029.1:2565639-2590193 GCA_003113815.1 Sphenodon punctatus | reverse complement strand
CATGTGCCCTGGAGCGGTTCAGAGACCATGTCTGCACTGGTGGTGTGTGGTCTGGGCGCCTACATGGAGTGCCTGGCCGAGGGTGGCCCTGCCTTGGCCGTGACCTACTTTTCCTGTGTTCACAGGGCCCGTGGGTACCAGCGCACCCATGAGGCGGTGTACCAACGCCTTCTGGAGCTGGGGCACCTTCCGTGGCCCCCTTCTGCTGCCTGCTGTGTGCCAGAGCCTTCCGCGGTGGAGATGTCATCCCTGTTGGTGGTGTGGGCGCGTGTGGATGTGCAGCTGGCTCTCACCATGCCCGATCCCTTCAAGGCCTACTACCTGATTGCCCACTACATGTCCTTGCAGGGGTACTGCTGGGGCATGCTGCACTGGCCCCATCTGGTCCACCGGGCTGGGCACCTGGGCCCTGGGGCCTCTGGGGCCCCCAGCGGCGGCCTGTGACAGCTGCATCACCTCCCTGCCCCCCCCGGTGCGGTGCCCCCATGTGGGCTCCCGCCCCGGTCCGGGGGGGGCCTGGTCCCCGCTGCCTGCTCCCGCCCTGGTGACTCCACCTTGGTGAGCTCCCGCCTGCTTCAATGTTCGCTGCTGCTGCTGCCCGTGGCCCTGGGCCCCCTCTGGCCCCCCCATCCTGGTTGCCCGTACCAGTGGCTGGGTGGGGCGCTCCGTGTGGCCTCCCGAACCACCCGTGTGCTTCTAGCGGTCCTCTCCCGCCGGCCCTGGCACCGACTGCACCCCCTCCCCGGGTGCCTGCATGACCTGGGGGTTGGCCCCCCTCCCGGACCAGACCAGACCTTGTCCCTTGCCCCGGTGGGGGCTGCCGGTGTGTCGCTTGCCCTGCTGAGGGGCTCCACCGGACCTGCCTGCCCTCCATGTGCCCCCCTGTGACTGTGGGGCCCCCTTCCTCCTCCTCCTCCTCCTCCTCCTCCTGGACCCTCTGTGCCGGGCTCGCTGTGCATTGGGGCCCCCCATCGTGCCTTGTTCTGGTGGTCCTCCCCCCCTCCAAGACTGCCTCTGTTGCTGTGGGGGCACCTCTGTGGACTGGGGTGCTCTGGGGGTGGGGGTAGCTGCTGCCTGTGCCTTGCCCCTTGGCAGTGCCCCCCCTCGTCCCTCCTGTTGTTCCTCGTGGTGTGTTCCGGGCACCCCTGCCCCCCCTTCCCGACCTTTCCCTTGTGTGTGTTTGCCCGGGCATGTGGTCGTGCTGTGTGTCCCGCTGCGGGTCCGCTGTGTGTGTTGGCTGTCAGCCTGTTCTCCCTCTTCCCCCCTCCCTTCCCGTTTCCCTTGTGTGGGTGTTCCCATGTGTGCCTTGTGGCTTCGTTTGCCCTCAGGTGGCCATGTCTGTGTCCCGCCCCTGCCCGGTGCCTTGTGGGAGTTTTGCGCCCGGCGGGAGTTCGGCTGCACGTATGTTGTGCTGCCGCGGCCCGCGATGGTTCGGCCCGGTTCTGGGACGTGGTCCCATTCCCGGCACGTCTGATTGGGTCGTTTCCCCCCCCCGCGCGTGGTTGTGCTGTTCACCCCCCCCTGGGGGTTCACTGCAGTGAACCACCCACCCGTAACGTCTGAAATCACCCTCTGCCACCACCCGGAGCACCAAAGGTAGGCGATCCTTGGGTGGGGGGGTAGGGTGATCCCTTGGGTGGGGGTGTGTTAAACCACCCCTCACCCCAGGGATCACCCTAGTACCTGGTGGTGTGGGCTCCGGGTCGCCAGTGGTGGCCCAGAGCCCGCACTAGTAACAGGGACTTAGTGTAAAAAAAATATATATTAAATCCAGGCTGGGCTAGGTGGGTGGGGGGTGCCCCCCCTTCCACCCGCACAGCCTGGGAGGGGGAGGGGGAGGTATTGGTTTTTTCCCCCATTGATTTCAATGGGGATAGTTCCCCATTGAAATCAATGGAATAAATTCGGTACCGGTATACCGGATTTAAACCAGTAAACTGGGTTTTTATAAACCAGTAACCGGTAAAACTGGTAACCGGTTTTTTCCCAAATGTCCCACCCCTGCTATATAACCAAAGACCAAGAAAGAGGGGTTGAGAGGTGCCAATTTTCTGCAAAGGTACTAGACAGAGTGTGGTTGCTGTGTTGGTCCCAAATGTAAGAGAACAAGACTAAAAGTAGTTCAAATGGTGTCCCCCCCTTCCACCCATGCAGCCTGGACTGGGGAGGGAAAGTGGTTGGGGTTTTTTTTGTTTCTTTTTTTACATTGCGGCCATTCATTTCAATGGCCGCAATGTAAAAAAATCCATCATGGGGAACTGGTACCAGTACCCCCAAATACCGGAGTAATCCAATACTGCCAGTACAGCACCAGCAGTATCGGATATCGGATTTACCAAACTTCCCACCCCTACTATATAGTGACTGGACTTTTCAATTTCTACAAATTCTCCCTACAAGATCACTGACATAATCATAAATTTCCCATGAAATAAAATAAAATAAAAATGCAAATGCCATTTGGGGCTGCATTAACACTTGCATCATATCTAAGACATGGGAGGTGGTGGTGCCACATTACTCTGCGCTGGCGAGACCATAACCTGGAATATTCAGTTTGGGGCATCACATTTCAACATGTCCCTGTGAGTTATAAACTATTCAGTTTTGCTTTGGAACATGAAGTTTCTGCTTTCTCTCAGGCATCCTTTGACAGGGATATTGCCTCCTTCACACCAGTTCACATACTATCCTGTGATTTACTTCCTCTGATCCTTTTGGCCATCTTCCTCCTAGCACATTCTATTCCTTATCTAAATCAATGAATCAATGCATATATTAAATAATGTCTTACCTAACTTATAACACTCTACATAATCTTAAATGAGGGCCACAATGACCTATACAGAAGTTACATTTAGTTACAATATCATAATTATAAATCCAGCATACTTTTGGTTACATGTCAACAAAGAATGAGTTACAATAGCATTCAATGTCTGCTCTGGCACATTTGTGTCACTTCTGCTTTGGTTATATTGTAGCAAGGAAATCAACATTTCTGTCAGGCCTGTGCCATTTCACAACAAAGACAGACACGAGGAGGGGTGTGGTGAGGTCAGCAGAGACCTTTTGAGGGGAGTGGCTGAACCTGAGGCAGGGTGAAGCAGTCCTGCTGCAGACCCAGCCACCACTTCTTGATCTCTGGGGATGATGGTTCAAGACCAAGGTCCTGACAACTAGCAAACTCTCCCAGCATGTTTCTGTACAAATTCCAAAAGGAAATTTCACTCACAGGTACATATATAGAAAGCTCTTTCCTCTTATTGTTTATTAACTGTGCTTTGTTCTTGTCTTGCATTCCTGCCCCAATAAGCCATGGAGCTGTTCCATGAGTCTAGCACTACTAAACTCAACAATAAGATTCCTTGTTCCCTGACATATTTGATATTTACCTCTACCAAGAGCTAAAATCACAACAATTTAGCCTAAAGCAGAAAGTGTGCTGGTGTACACTTCTCATTTTAGCCATGAACCCACTGAGTATCATTGGACGAGATACTGGGTAATAATAGACATGAGGAGGGCCCACTATGGGCCACTTGGGCAAAGAAGTCACTGACATTCATTTCCAGGCCACCAAATGTGGGTCCACTGATGCCCCAGCATGGGTAGGTGGCTGGCCCAGAACTGACCCACTGGATGAATCCAGGTGCATAGCCCAGGCCAAGGTCCCGACAGGCATTTAAATGTGGGCCACATCAGGCCAGCACATCTGTTTGTGGCCCCATTCCCTGCCAGGGATGCCCATGATTGGCCACCATGGCTGCACCTCATGGCAAGGGGTAGGGCACTGTATGCATGTTGGAATCAGGGCTGTCTGGTTGCACATTTGTTCTTTTACCCTGCCAAGGATGGAGCAGGATAGGGCTCACCAGCAGTCCAATCAGGTGCACATTTATTCTATTCCTCAACTTGACCCTGCCAGGGCCAGCCCCTGCTCCTGGAGCATGTAGTCTACATACATAAATACATACATACATACAAAAGCTTTATTTGCACTAGTCAGCAGGCCATGTCAAAAACAAACAAGATTAAAATAAGGTACATACACATACAGCAGAACACTATTACAGCAGATAAACATCATAAATCTACTCCATCCTCAGGATTTCCCCTCTGACACATGGGCCCACACGGCCACGCCCCTCCCCCCATGGTCTTCAGTGAGGCCCCGCCTCCTCCCTAATGGGCAGGTGCAGCGGTTTATCAGGCCACCACACCCACCCAGATCTCCTCTGGCCACCGGCCAGGTTTAGGTGAAGCGGGCCATCAGATATGATGGCCACCTCTCCCATGGTCCAGGGTATCCATAGCCCACTGTACCCTCAGTTTTGCTGCAGAGACAGCAAAGGCAGTCACCACCCTCGAGATAATGTCCCTGGAATCATTTAATAAGAAGCAAAGCAGATGCAAGAACATGTAATCAGCGCTCAAGCTGCATGTTTATTTTTACCCATACTCTCTCATCCTCCATTCCCCATCTATTATCTATTATTCCCATTAAATGGGAATAATAAATAAAATAATAATAATAATAATAATAATAATAATAATGTACCTCACGGGACTGTTGCAATGGTGAGCTAGATTAGGATTGCAAAGCACTTTGAACACTGAGATTACTATTTAAATGGGAGGAAAATAGTTATAATCTGTGCACCTAATCTTGACTGGGCTAATCTTGACTGGATTATTGGGGCACAACTGCAATATAAATAATAAACTCTGCTATTTGAGAAAACACAGTATGGGAGTTTGAGTGAAAAAAAACCAAACACCTCAAAATTCTCTTCCCTCAGAACGGAGGGCCATTTGTCCCTGCTCAACTCCTTAGGAGGAGCAAGGACATGGGGAAACAGTGGTGGGGCTGTGGCGGGTCTTGTGAGGTAAAGCTTCCCAGCCACCTTTTCAGGCAGACTCTGCCCTTCTTAGTGCAGCAGAGCAGGGGCTGGACACATGAGCAACCACTCACATGCCCAAACTGCAGCAGCTGAGGCAGGCCACTACATTAGGGGTGGGGAAGGAATTTTTCCAGGGTCCTCTGATTGGTTGTGAGGTCTTCATTTTTTCACTTTCCCCACAATACCAGCATCAATTACAGAGTGGCAGGGCTTTAGCCTGGGTGGCTTACTTACTTTCAGCAAGTTGTTGCACTCTTTGAGGTCCAGTGGAAAAGAAGAGGTCACAAGGATACAGAAATGAGGAGACATATTCTTAACAGATGGGGAATAGGGGCCAGGTGAAAGAGCATGGAGTGGCCCAGAACCTTGGCGCCCCCTGGGGAGGCATGGCACAGGCCACCACCCGTAGGACAGATGCAGTCCTGGATGATTCAGTAGTGCCCCCTGCTTCAAAGCCTCAATATGGGGCCCTTTAGGCACCTCCAAGCCTTGGTTTCTTGGGGGACTGGTCAAGGTGGAGCTTACCCCTCCCCCTCCTCCCCAATGAAGGCTGGAACCCAAGCATAGCTTGAGTGGTCTTCTGGCTTGTTTGGTTTTGATTGTTTGAGCCACTGCACTTGAGTTATTGGGGGGATATCACCCCTACCCCCTAGACTGGATAGGTTAATAAAGAATGGGTGTTTTCAGCTGTGACACCAGCACCTGTGGCCATGCAGCGTGGCCACGGGTGGTGGTGTCACATCTGCTCCCACCCGCCAGATGTTCACCACAGGTGGGAGCAGAGGTAACCTCTGGACGTGGCAGGGCTTAACCCGGGATAAAAGAGTTAGCGCACATTTGCTGCCCCTGCCAGCAAACATCCCGGGTTAAGCCCTGACACGGTCTGGGGAAGCCTACCCTGGACCATGGGAGAGCAGGCCATCATGTCTGATGGCTCGCTCCACCTAAACTTGGCTGGTGGCCAGAGAAGTTCTGGGTGGGTGTGGTGGCCTAATAAGCCGCTGCACCTGCCAATCAGGGAGGAGGCGGGACTGCACTGAGCAGTGTGGGAGGCGTGGCCATGCGGACCTATGTGTCAGAGGGGAAATACTGATCTGTTATGGAAATGACACAGTTAAACACACAGGATGGCACATATATGGTGATGCTTATATATCCCAGTATATATGTTGGTATAGAGTAGTAATGATAGCATACAGTAGTAATGATATTAAACACAGTATATGTTAGGAGTTTTAGAGTACTTCGAAAGTCAGGCTAAGAAGTTGACATGAGAAGAGAATTGCTGGGAATAAAGAGCAAATGAGCTAAACAGAAATCTTATCAGGAAATCCGGCATGCTCGACCCCAGCTGGTGTATCTCACTTGGCATGACAAGGAAGAGGAAGAGATCAAGGATAGGTTACAGTTATGGATGGGTAATTCCCTGGGACTCAGAGGCACCTTAGAAGGACCCAGAGAATTTAGGAGACAGCCATAAAACGTTGAATAACCTACGAATGAACCTTGGGACTGAAAATGCATATGCAACAGGAGTCTCAATCAGATTGGAGTGTGTCATGATAAAGGGGTGTCACTCTGGCTGGGAATATTATAATGTTTTAATTAATTTGGAATGGTATAAAAGATATGGAACAATGTAATTGCCTTTGTTGGCTGAGAGGGCACCAAGGCTGGGTGTGTGTACTCTACTCTCAAAAGTCCTGTAGAGGGACTAATAAATGCCTACATTGCCAACCGTATGTCTGTCTCCGGCCTAACTGCTTGCGTGGCAACTACTACCTAAAGGGAACCTGATTTCACAATTGGGGGCTAGGTTCAGGATATATATTTCCTGTATATTTCCTACTTTTGCAAGTGGTTTGGTTGTGAGCTCAGCCAGTGGGATCTGCTCCCAAGGATTGTAAGCCAGGGAGACGGCTTCCAGTGTAGGGTTTTTGGGGAATGTGAGTGCTTCACTCATTCCTCGATCAGCCAGGTTTAGATCATATCTGGATCCACCCCTTTTCCGCAGTGGGGAGGTAGCCTCAGGCTTAAAAGTGGAAGCAGAGATGGAGGGAGTTATTTCTGAATTGCTGACAGCCCTTAATGAAGTAGTGACTCAGTGGGTTTTGAGAGAAGGGGGTCCATATATCGTGGGTACAGTGAAAGAATTCAAATGGAGAGAATTGGATGAGGCAATTAAAAGAGGAAGAAAATTATCATCCAGTTGTTCTATGCAGGGATCCATGTCGTAAGGGCAGAGGAAGTGCAGGGGAAGCTGGAAGCAATGATGAGGGAGGACATTATTAATGATCTCTGAACTAAAATCAAAACAGCAGCATCAGTTGTGCAGGTGGTGTTCTATATTATTGTATTGTTGTGTGCCAGGATGGTAGCTATGGAGCTCACTGTGTACTGCTGGGAGTGTAATTCAGACCCACGGTGGAATCAGTACCTTCATAAGGAGGGGACGGATACTTGGCCCCTGAGTCCGCATCCTCCCTATCCTAAAACTGGGGAATCAGGGATGGAGCCCTCAACTGTGAAAGTGCTGGAGCAGGTTAGAAAGGTTTTGCTGCTTAAGAAGACAGGAATCTGGCATTTGTCAGTCTGATAATAAAAGTCAGTGGATAAAAGGCAGGAATGCATCTGTGAAGCTCAGGCAGGGTTGCTGGAACACAGAGACTAATTTGAAATGGAAGAATGCTCACAAAAAAGCTAATTTGTTTACACCCAGGCTCCCAACTCAAACACCACCTAAGTATCCTAAACTTGTGACTCCAAATTGTCTTTACCTGATCCCCCAACAGCACTGCAGATAAAAAGAAGGGATCTGTCTAAGGTGCCAGTAAAAGAGATACAAAGATACGCCTTAGGCATCACCAAGCATTTTGTGGACTTGCAGAAACAACTTGTAAAAAAACAGATTAGGACCAAGGAAAGGGAATATAGAGTGATTTCTGGTGTTAATGCTTTGAATAAAACTTTAGGGCTTTTGCAGGAGGCCATGGAGCGGACAGAGAGAGCTGTGAAATTTTCCACTTCCATTCCTAAAACAGGGGGAGGAATCCATTTGCATATCTCAGATTTCACAGTTATCTGTAGCCAGCTCAGCCCCCCCCTCCTTTGGCTAACTTTAACTCTTTCCTGGCATGTCTAGAAGACTTCATTGTAAAAACAGAAGTTGTCACAGGGGAATGAGATAGAGTGCTTATTTTAAATAAAGTCTTGGGGATCAAGGCTTTTATTTTGGAAGGTTTTAACGAAACAATGGCACAAGCAATTATGCATTTAGTTGAAAATGAAATGCATTTGGGGAACTAGGAAGCATGGATCTGACCCATATGCCTACCTCCAATTGAGACTTTTTCACACTTTTCACAGCACTTCATGTTAAAATTTCAGTCATGGGGGTTTGAAAGATCTTGATAAGTTAGGCAAAATATCAGGTTTGGCAGCAGCAATGAAGCATAGCCAGTAAGTAGAGAGAGATGCAATTCTGGCTCTGCTACCCCTGAAAGATGCACAAATGGCCAAATTGTATATTGCCCCAGGGGATGAGTGGGTAACCCCGAGTCAAAAAGGTGGAACTGCACTATGATTTGACTTCTCGGGTGCCGGTTGCTGAACTAAGAGAGAAAACTAGGAAGATGGAGAAATGGAAGGATGAAGGTCAAATGGGGAGAGGAAGTGAGGGATGTAGGAACAGGCATGGAGAATGGCGTAGGCTTGGCCCAAATGGAGAAGTTATCCCAGCCTGGCAGTTGTTGCAAGACAAAAGGGAGGCAGAAGAAAAGATACAGAGGCTCAAGCAGCAGTTAGAGGTGACTCGCTTAACCCCTGTGTGTGTATTGCAGTCTGAAGGGTCAGAGGTGGCTCCCAAGAGGGAAGCTCTGCCAAGTTTGTATTAGAAAGGCCTTACAAAAGCCCCATGGCATTGCCGATGCACCGAAAGGAAACAGGACACCAAGTGTTGGTTTTTAAAAGGCCGCACTCTTTATTAAACCAAATTAAATTAGCAATTAGGTAGGGGAAATTGCCTAGTGCAATGTGGGTCCAGTACTTGAACATAACCTCGAACAAACAGGCGTGGTTTCAATGCACCATCGATTACCACCCCTCCACCAAACAATGTCTCCCCCTCATCGCGGCACTTGCCGCGTACAAGGAGTACCAAGCTCCTTGTGGAGCTGAGGAAGGAGAAATGGTCTGCAGGCGGGGCACCATATGTCTCCCTACCGCCCTGGCTGACCCGCCTCTCCCAGGGACTCCACCCCACTGGTTGCCTTACCCCTGCATTTCCGGTAGGTGTGACATCCCCAACTCTTAAGGAGATGACTCATGCTTATCAACTTCTAACCTATGATTTAACCCTCAGTACTGGACCCCTGCCAGAGTGTGACAATATTTCAGCAAGCAGAACACACCCCTAATTCAAACGGTAGGAATAATCAGGATGCCAATTATCAAGCACTGTGAGGAAGACAAAAAAACTGGGAAGCCTGATCAAAGGGCCAAATTAGGATTCCCACAAAAATACTTTCCTGACTCTCATGGCAAACTGACAAGT
Source organism: Sphenodon punctatus (assembly GCA_003113815.1). Taxonomy (NCBI): domain Eukaryota; kingdom Metazoa; phylum Chordata; class Lepidosauria; order Sphenodontia; family Sphenodontidae; genus Sphenodon; species Sphenodon punctatus. Next base: position 2,580,737 of record QEPC01000029.1, on the reverse strand, counting down.
GTCCACAGTGCAAGGGAAGGGTGGGTGGGTGCTGTGTTTCTGCTGGGCTCCAGCCTTCAACTGATGTGGCCAGCCTCCACCAATCCTAACTGCCGGGGCTGCCTAGCAACCCCAGCTGGGTCCTGCCTTTTCCCGCGATGTAGCGTGGTCACTTCACCGCCCCAGGGATCTGCAGTCCAGGCGGCAGCTTGTAATTTCTGCCTGCCGTGTCCCGCCCCCTCCCAGGCAGATGCGGCAAAGCGCCAGCCGCTCCTCACCTTCGGGGGAAGCAGCGGCAATTGTCTGGGCCCTTGTGTACTGGATCCATGGGGCAAGCCCCAGGTTACTGTTTTCATTGACCAGGGAGAGATCACCTTATTATTGGATGCTGGAGGCAGAGGATAGCAAAAGGAGTTCCTGGACAACTGATCTGGTAAACAATGTGCTCTGGCAAGGTACTGGTAGAGTGACTATGGCCATGACTAGAGCTGTCAGGGGGGCTGTAAAAGCAATAAAACAAAAGCATTCCCCTGAATGTCCAGTGGGGATGGAAGCTAACTGGGACAACCGGCAGGAGGTTTGGGTTTGTAACAGTTTACACACAGGAAAGCAAAAGGTAACAGTAAATCTTAGAGGGATTCCACCGCCTATGTAAAACCTTATCCCATTCCTGCTGAAACTGTTAGGGATTTAAGAATAAGGGTAGCTGAATTAAAGAAGCAAAAATTAATCAAGCAGCCTTAAACAGCACTGTGAAAAATTCTGCAAGCAAATAAAATGAGCATGAACCATTTTAAAACAACCTACTTAAAATTTTAGAGCGAGGGTAAGCCAATAGCAGGGTGCGTAAAGTTAAAGCTCTGCTTGCATAGCAGCACATTAGGCAGAGATGTGATCAAGCATTTTAACAGAATGGGAAAAAGTGGCTCAAATAAAGCAAAAGGTGTAAAAGTATTTTGAGGTTTATAGGTGAATTAGTTGGCATGCGTGTGGGTGTTTTGTGCATTTTCTCTAAGAGTGTATAGTTTCCCACACTGACTTCTTATGCTACTCTCCCTACACCCGGTCAGCCAGTCTGCCTTTAATGCAAACCCCTTGTACTCATGGTGTTTTTATTTAGTTATGTCAAGGCCAACTAGTACCGGTGAGATTGGATGTAGCCTATTCAATCCTGGGGACAACTGTCCACTGCCGGAGAGTGGAGTGAGTTCCAAAAAAACTCTGGAAGTGGCTGTCTGAAGAAGGTGTAAGTATGGCCCAATGTTGGCAAGGTTTCATAATCAAGTATCACTTTTTAGGACAAAGAGAGTAAAAGTAAAGTTAAGCCCAAACTGAAACAGTGTTTTTAATTTGTTATTATATTAAACAAGAATTCTAAGTAGAGCAACAAAAAACTCACATTGCATGGATTTTGTCTGGGGACTGGTACCTTCCACAAGCAAAATTACCAGGGTAATAACAAAATACTAACAGAGGTCAGAAAGCCCTACAAGAGCAATTTATTTGTTTATTATTTTTCCCTTTTCTTTTTAAAATATTCGGCTAGGATCCTATACATATGTTTATGCCATGGCTTTCTGTCACTTAGTGTTTTGTGTTTGTCTGTGTTGTCATACAAGTGATATCACTAAAAAAATGCATCTTTTCATTTGATCTTTTATGTTGTTATGATTGGTAGTTGTTTTGCACAGATTCTTTCACTGTGCTCCCCCCTACCAATCAACTTCACTTCAGCTGCCTGTTGGCGGGGTTTTCCTAACCAAGATTCCAGTTCAGCTATTCCTGAGTTTATTTGACTTTCAACCTCATGTATTACCATTTTTTTCTACTTTGTCTAAGCCATCACTGTTGATGGGGCAGTGGTAAAGACCGTTTCTCACCAAAGGTAAAAGTGGTAGTAACCTCTGACCCCTTCCAGCAGTGTAATCTTGCATATTAACCAAGTCCGTTGCAAGTTATTACATCATTGTGGGACATGTTGCTTTCTCATTGCAAGTTGAAAGCCTAGTTCATCACCTAGCAATGTCATTCCAACCAGTGATCCAGTTTACAGGACTGATGAAATCAATGCAAGGGACATTGTTTAAATCCATTTTAACATCTGTCTACCTCATGGCAAGACAAGTGGTATTGGGATTTTTTGAATGAATGTACTAATATTGTAGCATTTTTAGTGTGTGTTTTAATCGAAGTGTGTGCATACCCAGTCAAAACAAAAAAGAGAAAATGGGGGAGGTGGGATATACACAAAAAGCCAGAATGATGCAGTCACACATATGGTTACCTCACACATCCTTAGAGTAGGTATTGGAAGTGAGGAATGAACTAACTGAACAATCAAATTGAAAATTATCTGAGCAGTAACACAATTTGATTGCAGGTAAAAGGATTCTAGACAGGGAAATATGTTGTCATGTGCGTGTTCCCCAATCAATTTCTGGACAGGGTGTTGTGTCAGTGTCAGGTCCGTCCTCTACCCATGTAGTGGCTTTAGCTGCAGAGCATATAGGAGAGGGTGGATGTTGGGTGGTGGTTCTGAGAGAGTTGCCCCTGTCCCACCTTCTCTCCCTCCCCCTCTCTCTCTGTCTCTCTCTGTCTCTCTCTCCCATTGGTGTGGGCAGCAGAGACAACAGCAGCAGCAGCATTGGGCTGGAAGTGGACCAAGAGTCACAGCAGTTGCCAGTGATGGGTGGGTGGGGGTGGTAGATCCTCCCCACCCCACCCAAGCTGTTGCCATGGGGGAGCCCCCAGTCAGGGAGGCTCTGCGCGGGGGATAAAGAACCAGAGCAGCAGCCAGCGACAGGCAACCGGGGGTAGTAGATCCTCCCCCCTCCCAAGCTGTTGCTGTGGGGGACGGCCCAGGCAGAGAGGCTGAGCGGCAGTAGAGGTGGCTAGTGGGGGACCCAGAGCTACAGCATCAGCCAACAACGGGCAGGTGGGGGTGGTAGATCATCCCCTCCCCAGCCCAAGCTGTTGCCACGGGGAAGCCCCCAGGCAGTGAGGCTGTGCGGCGGTGGAACCAGCCAGCAGGAGAGCAAGAGCCAGAGCAGCAACCAGCAACAGATGGGTGGGGTTGGTAGATCCTGTCCCCGCTGCCCAAGCTGTTGCTCCGGGGGAGCTCGCAGGAACACTGAGGCTGGTGTTTGCGGGTGAGGAGGCTATGTGCGGGGCCCCTACTCACTGCTTCAGTGTCTTCCAACCTCCTCTAGGTAAGTCATACCCTCATCTAGAAATGCCGCAGCTCTTCCGGTGCCCTTTTTAAATCATCTGCCGTGTTGCCTGCCATTGCTTTCTGTTGTTGTTTCTTTCCATTAAAGGGGGACCACAATCCAAGACTTTTTTTCTTAATTTTTTTACTGCATACAAAACCACCAGTGTGCACTAGGCAGTCCCCTTGAATGGTAGAAGCCATTACAACAAAGATGCATGGGGAAGGGAATCTGCAACATTCATCAACACTTTCTGTCGGCAACTGGAATGTCGGCATAATCAATGAATGTCTGCAACTGCCTTAACTATAGTGCCATGAATGTGGCTCTATAATACTTAAACGAGCCTTTTTTTTCAACCAGGAGTACACCTGTCTCCACCCACCCTGACCATGCATGATGTAGTACTTGCCAAAGTATTTGCAAGGTTTTTTTGGCTATTCACTTCATCTTCATATTGGGTATCAGTCAAAATCATGAGCCCCATGTACTGATGCCATGACCCCAACTTGAGGCACAATAGGTAACCTCTATTTAATACTTTTTGTTTCAAAGGAAGAAAATCTTACGCCACCTTACAACCAATCCCATCTTAAGTGCAGACATTTCATATCTTTGCCAGATAAGATAATTCCAGCTTGCTCTCATGTATTTATTTTTCTTCGTAGATATTTTACGACATAACATGACATCTTTTGTTCCATTATGCATTCTGATAAAGCAGAGCAGAAGTGAGAAACCTCTGTAATCTTTAACTGGATTTCTTTGTTTGTTTATTTCTCCTCTGCAGATATGCAGTCATCCAAATTAATCTATTGGGAAAAAAACATGAGAGAGGTTTTAGTTGACATCTACAAACAATGAGATAAAGCTACAAAGAGTAAATTTCCTGTAGTACAAAAAAGTATTCACCTGTCAGTTCCAGCATCTGCAAGATGGTACTGTACTATCTTGACATCTTCAGCATCAAAAGGGAAGCTATTTATATGAAAGAGCCAATCAAATAACACAGAGTTTTATCCAATTAATTATTCACTAAATGCAACGCACTCTACAGCATCTCTTTCAGATTAGTAAGTCTTTAAGAGAGGAATATTTTTTTTCCACACCCCAACCCAAAACATTTACAATTGTACAAAGAACATCACTTTAGCAAATGTAACAGGGATAAGCCTGTCACATTAAAGCACTTGCTTGAGAATCGGAGTATACATAAAATCTTTCTGTGATTGTCTAAAGTGAAATGTGAGCTTAAGGAGCACTAGAGAACTGTTTTTCAGAGTTGCCCACAAGACCAAAGAGGGAAATCACAACTCATCCTGCCATGCAAGAGAGCAGAGTTTTCCCCCCCTCTGCCTCAGGTGTCCGACAAAATGTCTTCCCAGTGCTGCTGAGGTGGAAAGGTACGCTCTCATGAGATGTGAGAGTGCACTGAGGCTTAAATGGCCCTGCTCAGCAACAGTCAGAATTAAGCTGCAGACACCAGACATCCTGGTGATCCATTTAGGTTGGAATGCTTTGCCTTATTGTTCAGGTCTTGAGATGATCTATAAAGCAAAAAGGAAGGTGTTTATTCCCATGACCAAAGGTGGTGTTTAATGACAAACTAGAATGTAGAATTTGGAGAGGACCTTGCTAAGGTGGCGGGAGCCCTAAAGGAGGCTGGCAAAGCCTTTGGAGTAGCTTTTGTGGAATTAGGGATAAAGCAATGCCATTCACTTCAGCTGGGGTTGGTGTTCATCTCTCACATCTGGGATACGACATATTTTTGCATGAATTGTGATATGGTCTGCTTGGGCTGGCAATAGTTCAGTCTGGGGCAGAGGTGTTGGCCAGGTGTTCCTGTTGACACAAATTGCAGTATGTCTAGCACAGAGCTGAAAGAGGCAGTGCATTTAATAATATAGCACCCCTCTGCCAGAAGGCACTCAGAGTACTTTGCAGAATTAAAATTACAACACAACAAAACTTTAAAATCCATATGAGACCTATTTAAAACAATTTAAAAGTGGAAGAGAAAGGGGTACAGGAAGATTACATGAATGGGAACCAGCAGTGGAGCTTCTAAAAGCATCTGGAGAACAAAAAAGTATTGTACTGCCTGTGCAGCATTCAGACATCCCACAGGCTGCCCATTCACTTGAGTGGGTATCCAGTCATCAGTTTATACACTGTGGGGGCAATCCAATGGCCCATGTACACCGACTCCCATGCATGGCCAGAATGCGCACACTTATGTGTGCATGTGTGTGGAATGCATACGCACCTGAGCATGTGCATTCTGGCTAGAGCACATCACCTGTGGGTGGCATACGCGAGCCATTGGTTTGCCCCCTAAACTTCCTTCCATTATGATATTCTTATTCTTTCTCATTCTCTCTCTCTTTCTCTTTCTTTTCAAGGTTTCTAAATAGAGATACATGGATCCAGATTTTCAAACGCACCGAGCTCTCACAACTGTAATTAAGATCAATGTCAACTAAGTTTAACCTGCCATCTCAGTACTGTCCCAGTGTCTGGAAGCGGTGGCAGATTGGTTACGGCAGAGCAGACTGAAGCTCAATCCTGATAAGACGGAAGTGATGGCGGTGGGTAGGGTGGGGGAGGTGTTGGTTCCCCTCGTAGAAGGGGTCCGCCCTCCCATAGCCCAACAGGTTCGGAATCTGGGGGTGTTATTGGACTCGGGTGTCTACCTGGAATGGCAGGTGGAGATGGTGGTGAAGACTGCCTTCCACCAGCTGTATCTAGTGCAAAGGCTGAGTCCATACATTTCCAGACCTGACCTGGCCACCCTCATCCATGCCTTCATCACCTCGAGGCTGGACTACTGTAACACGGTCTACATGGGGCTTCCCTTGACGCTAGCTCGGAGGTTGCAGCTAGTGCAGAATGTGGCGGCTCATCTCCTGACAGGGACAAGTCAGCAAGAGCATATTACTCCTGTGCTCCACACACTACTCTGGCTGCCTATAACGTACCGAGCCAGATTCAAGGTATTGGTTTTGGCCTATAAATCCCTACACGGTCTTGGTCCCAGATACCTCAGGGGCCACCTCACTCTCTGCGCCCCAGGGCAGCCCCTTCGGTCTGCCGGGGGTGCCTTCTTGGAGGTCCCCTGTGTAAGGTGGTGGGCCACCATGGAAATGGCGTTCTCGGTGGCAGGGCCACAATTATGGAACTCCTTCCCGGAGGAAGCGCATCTGGCCCCAAGTCTGTTGACTTTCTGCTGAGCCTGTAAGACTTGGCTGTTCTCCCAGCCCTTCGGAGGAGGGGAGAGTTAATAGTGGGGGCAGGGTGGTGGATTTTTAGGTGTTTTTTAGATGTTTTTAAATTGTGTTGATGTTTTAAATTGTTTTTATTGGTGTTGTAAGTCGCCCCGAGATGCAATGGGCATGATGGTGCGGCAAATAAATGTAATAAAATGAATAAAATAAATAAATAAAATAAGCTTTGAACATCTAAATGTTGGAAATGCAAGGACTGTGAGATCATTGCATCCATTTGCCCAATGCAGAGTTTACAGAGGAGTGTGAGTAGCTAATCATCAATAAGCAGGCAGGAAGCATACTTAAGCTTAAGTAGCTTTATTAGGAAATACATGTAGGATAGGAAAGGCCTACATCTATGCTAAGTCCTAAGACTAGGTGTGTTCAAGAGGGAGGAAGGAAGCTCTCTGAGACACAAAGAGATGAGAAATCTCCTGGGGGAGGAGATTGACCAATCAGGTCCTGACAGGAGTAGGACAGATAGGATTGGGGAAGGGTTCCCTGAACTGTCTGTCTACTCCTGGTGTTTCTTGCAAACAAACAGGATGAGGTGTTTAGGGGGGATGCAGTCAAAGGAATGTATTTCCAACACTAAAGAGGCATGGAAATGCAAAAGATGGAAAGAAAGGGTGTTAAACAAAATCGTGGCATACTGAGACCCGCGAACCACTGGCATATTTGTTGGCAGGGCTGCCAAATGTTGCCCGGGATTGCTCCCAGGCATGCTGGTGGCTGCAATCCTGAAGACCTCAAACATGCTAGCCACTAACACGCTTAGGCAATGGTCCATCTGACTGTGGGCTATGATGTATAGTAGCCCTCTGTTCCCGGCTTTGTCCAGTGGGGAGGTGCCATAACCAGCTGCCATGGAGGCTGTCATTAGCCACCATGGTTGCCCATCAGGGGTGCAGGGCTCTGGGTGGAGCACAGGGAGGGGCCAAGCAACTGCATGTCCACCTGTTGCCCCACCCAGCATCCCAGGTCCAGACTGCGTTCCTTATACATTGACTGTGGTGCTCCGCCATTACTCCTGTTAACAACACCTAAAGTAGTTCAAATGTTATCTTCTATTGGACCAACTACTGTTGGTGAGTGCACGCAAACTTTCCATAATAGATATAAAAGATATAATCTAAATTACTTTGTCTCTATCTCTTCCATTTGGGACCAACATCATAACTACACTTTTCCTCTATAAAAATGCTATGCATTGTGAAAAAATTAGGCCATAAGTGTTTGGGCACCCAAAATTACTGGACATTTTTAGTTATTTTGGTCTGAATCACACTGGGTTACAAGTTATTTTCCTGTTCACCAAGTATCCACCTAAACCTCTGGAAGGAGTGTCACCTAGGCACATTTAAGAAGCTTGTCTCTAGAATAAAAACAAGTACCTGCCAAAATAAGAAAACCCACCAAATCTAAATGATCAGATCCAAAAAGAACAAACCAAGTAAAGAACAATACCCTCCATATATTCAATTGATTACCTAGTTTCACAATTTCAGTTTGGTCTGTTCATTTAGTTTATTCATTTGGGCCATTTCCAGTTTTTACCAATTATGTTTTCACCACTCATTTTCATTATTCTTCGTGAAAATTAATGGAAAACTGGAAACAGATGAAATAAATAAAATATTTATTTTTTTGAAGAAACTGCATGAAGAAACTGCATGAACCAAACCAAATAAACCAAAATTGCTCCCCAAAAAATCAGTTGCTCAAACTATTTGACAAATGTCATTTGTGTCAACTACAACATGACAGCAATTGGGGGAGGGAGAGAAGGGGCACTTATTCCACTGCTATTATTGGATTGGATCTTCCCATTGAATTCAATGGGAAATCCTCCCATTAATTTCAGTGGGAAGAGCCGGGGGGAGCCTCCACCCACCCCCACCCTACTCTTGGCCTCGAAGGGTATAGGTGGGGATCCTTTACTCCTAACATCCACACCCGCCAGGACCTGGCTTTACCCCACATCCACCCCTCAGGGCCCCTGTAAAGTTACTTACCGTTACTAGTCCTGAACTCCAAGAAACGTTGCTGTATCAACAGCGCACATGCACAAAATGGCCACCAAGGCCATTCTGCGCATGTGCTTCCCTAATACAAAATGGCACTGGCAGCGTCAGTGCCATTTTTGAAGAGGCCAGTTGTTCTTTACATACATATATGCATTCACAGAATGACTGCCCACTCCAAAATGATGTCAACACTGCCAGCGCCATTTTTGATTAGGGATGCACATGCACAGAATGGCCTTGGCGGCCATTTGCTCATGTGTGGTGCTGCTTATACAGCAGCGTTTTTCTGACCTCTGGACCAGCAACCTAGAAGAGAAGAAGAACAGAAGAAGATTAGAAGAAAGAAGAGGAGACCCTGTCGCGTGGCAGAGGAGCCGACTTTGCTGGTGGTGGCCGGGTCTCCTCTACTGCTGATAGGAGCTGGCTTTGCTGCCAGGTGGCCAGGCCTTCTCTGCTGCCCCACATCAGAGAAAGCCCAGAGGCCTGGCAGCGGAGCTGGCTTCCACGAGCAGTGGAGGAGGCCCGCCCACCAATAGAGGAGCCGTCAGCTCAGCCGGCGGCCATGACCCCCACCCTCTGGCCCCGAACTAGCAATGGTAAGTAACTTTACAGAGGCCCCAGAGGGTGGAGGTAGGGTAAAGCCAGGCCCCAGCAGGTAGGAATAGGGATGTTAGGGGTAATGGATCCCCACCCACACACTCCGAGGCCAGGAGTTGGGTGGGGGGATGCCCGGTTTTTTTCCCCTTTTCTCAGCTCCTCTGTGTCTCTGAGTTGGAGGGTGGTTCTCCTTCCCATTAAAGTCAACGGGAAAATTTCCCTTTGACTTCAATGGGAAAAAGAACCGACATCGATAAATTCTATACCGATATGATATCCAAGACACAGGGGATCCGAAACCAAAAGAAACAGAGACTGCTAATGTGCCCCGAGTCCCACCCCTAATATTAGTTAAATACTATAGAATAATGCATACGTCCAAGGTGGGTGTAACACATGCATGTGGAACCTCAACTCCATCCTTTCCTATCTGTCAAGTGTTTTATCTGCCAACCTTAATTTTTTTTTAATGCAGAGGTTTTGTTTATAATGTAACCACAGATTAAAATGCAAAATTATTTACATTTTAGACTTCCAGAAGCCCTTGAGATATAATCCAGTTACTTGTAGGAGAAAGCAGGAATGGTAATGAAATTCTCTTTCTAAGGCCCTTTCCAAATGGACACCCCCGTCCTTGCCCACATGTGCAGGTGGGGGAATCTGTTTGAACGCCACAGCGGGTGAGGGAGGGATGGGTGGACATCTATGCAAACACCACAGCCGGTGGGTGGGGGTGCATACGTGCTCACGTGCTCCACCCAGCTCCACCCACGCATGGAGCAACAGGCACCAATGCCAGATGCTCCATGCGTGCAGATGGGTGGAGGTGGGTGGGGTCCATGGTAACACACCCCCAGGCACTGCCCACCCATGAGCTGCCCACCCATCCCCCCACGCACACGCACCCACTTGAAAAGCACCTAAAAGTCACCCACTATTAGAAATGTTGCTTTTTCTTTCTGTCACTGTTACAAATATCTACACTCTGCTCTTTAATTTGTGAAGAATCTAACTAACATCTGCCACCTGAAGAGGCTCCAGAGCTTTTGTGTCTGTGAATGCTACTCTACACCTGCCCCAACCCCCCCTGACCCCCCCCCCCAAAAAAACACCTTGAACCGCAGCTACTGTTTTTGTACCTCAACAAGTCACTCCTTTCTGAGTGCTTGGAGAGGTGACTGTGCCTCTCAACTAACGAAATGACACATATGCATGTTGCCACAACAAACAAAAGCCCAAGAAACAACAGATTCCCCCCTTAAATTATCACTGCTTTCATCAATAACAATGTCCATCATTTACAATTTTGTAGATTTTTAAACAAAAATTCTCTAGTCATCTCAGCCAATGAATGATCATAAAACTTCTTCAAGTATTTGATGTTTCAGCCATGAATGGAATTTATGAGTGAACCAAGGAAATGGGAGCTGAAAGATTTTATACCCATTATTTTACTTATTCCTATTACAAGGGAATTTCATAATTAATTATGTTGGCTACATGCCTTGGGCTACACTATAGTTTCCCCGTTTATACAGCTTCCCAGACATACACCATGTATATAGGTGCTCAGTTAACTTTTCATAACAATGGGTCTGCCTATGTCCCCTTTGCATCCATTTATGCTTCTTTGTACTATCCTGTGTGCTGGACTGAGAATGGTAACTTGGGCTGACACTGTCTACACCATTTAAGACTTTCTGAATGTCAAGTACATTTTAGAATTGTATACACGTCACATCCTTTTAAAGTCAAATGCTTATAGGAAGGTTTGGGGTTTGGGCATATTTTTATTGTTGTTTTTATTTGTGTTGCCATTTAGTAGCTGTGTTTAGTCTGTAGCTTATTTTTTTCTCCTCATTATCTACTTTCTTCTTTTGAAATCATACGTTCTGGAGCTAGGTTTTTAACACAGTCCATTTACCCTTCTTCCTCACCCACTTCTTCATTTCCACTACCTGACTCTTTAACCATCTCTTATGAGTATTCCCAGATGACAGCAAATATAATTGCATTGTGGTCATTTGGCTACGTTTGACTATCACCGTTCCAAATAATTTACAATTATTGTCTTGAACACTGCCTAGAAGGCAATCTAGGCTAGGAAAAATATTCCTTGTTGGGTTGTTAAGAGAAGTTTTCAGGAAGCAATCATTTACTAAATCCTGAATCCTTCAGTTCTATCTCCATTCTCCAGCATGCCTCAGAGACTTCCCAATTAATACTGAAGAGGTTGAAATGGGTTGAAATCAAATCATCCATAAGCACAATCTTGTTAACCTAACCTGCCCTCCTTATCTCATCATACAACATTTCATTTCCCATTTCCTTTCCTTTCCCTGATACTATATAATAATATAGTGTACCTACATTAATATTTTCCAAAACAAAAAACTTTACAGTTTACAAAAACCATAATGGCAGAACCATTTCCAAAACAAAAACACTTTCCTTTTCAAAACCATTTCACAAAATACATTTCCCCCTAATTTAGAGTAATTTTAGACATTACGAGACCATGGTCAACCACAGTGAACCCCTGTGGTGGCCGTTTGTCCAGTAATGTCTCTTTGATTTTCGGAATCAAATTGACCATGATTCTGGACCTCCGGCTGCCCAGAGGCTTGAGAAGGGGGAGAGGGGGAGGGCTGCTTTCTTACTTGCTGGTACTGCAGTGGCGGCCAGGAAGAGCACGTGTCACAGCAGTTTGGGACTGGGGAAGCTGCGGGGGGGTGACAGGTAGGATCAGGGGTAGGGGGGTCAGTTTGGGGATGGGGAAGCTGCATGGGGTGACATGTAGGAGCGGGCTTTTAAGGCAGCAGAGAGGCATTAGGAGTACTAGTGCATTAAACAGAAGGTGTGCTCTAATAACGGAACTGACAGGAGTTGAAAGAATCATATATGAGAGGTTGAAACAGATCTTTCAGTTAATTTGGACACGCTTCCTAGAAAACCTAGGCAGAACACTATTTTCCATTATACACACACTGTTAACACCAACAGAAAATGCAGTTTCTCTCTTTTGATATTTTTTGGAATAAGCCCCTTTAGCATTTCCTTTATATGTTTTCCTGCTTAAGTTCCGTCTATAAAACAAAAAAAGTTTTCAAAAAGCTCAATTACAAGGTTTTTCTAATTGTCACTTATGAGTCTATCTCCCAGTTGTGCAACTGGGACCATTTGCTGTGTTGGTCAGAAAGGAAGTCCGTTCTCGATTTTCACTCCTCTCAGTTAAGAAAGGTTACATCCCAAAGGAATCCTTTTCTTGGCACAGGTAATACAAGAGTTCAGAAATTGCAGTTGACACTTTCTACCAGGTCACAAATAAAGTCATTTGTAGTCATGATGTGATGCAGGAGGAAGTTAAGCAGAGTTAAGCCTGCTGTCACCAAATTATTGAACTTCTTCCAACCTGGAGTGGGAAGAGCCCATCCATTTAAAAGTATAAAAACAACAAGAGGAAACAGCCTAATTAGGGTCCAGGGCACTGGTGAGTTTAAAGATAACAGGAGAGGGAAGCTGTTTGATCAAAACAAAACAGCAGGGAGGAAGAAGCAGAGCTGTTAGGAGGATGCCTCCCAGTCCCGTCCCAGATTGTGGCCAACCTAACCATGGTTCTGGAGGTGAGACCGGCCTCACCTCCAGAACCATGGTCAATTTCATCCCAGCCAGGTATTCACTGTGGTGAACATCTGGCTGGGAGCAAACAAATGTGCACGGGATGGCTGCCACCACACCTGATTCACTGTGGTTCAGTGTGGTTAGCAGCGTTCCCGTCATGTCTGAAAATTAGCTATATCCCATGCACGAGCAACTATGCAGACCAGAGTAAAGGAGGGGTGGGGGTTGGGTTAAGGCTTAGGATGTGTGGGGGGTGGGGGCCCCGGAGTCAGGTAGGGTAGGGGTTAGAATGCTGAGCGGGAAGGGAGCAGGAGGAGAGGGGTGTCAGTTTACAACTTAGGATGTTGTGTGTGGGGGAGAGGGGCTGGGGTTCGGGAATCGGATTGGGGATAGGCTGTTGTGCAGGGGGCGGGAGGAGAAGTGGAAGGTCCCCACCTGACTTTTTTCTCCTGCCTGACATGGGGGGCTGTCAGCCCGGGCGGACCTAGCAAAGGCAACTGCAGCTGGGGCTCTGCGGAGCCACCCAGGAGCAGCTTTTGGCACAGCACAAATGGGGGAATATTCCCTTTCCCGCTCAGAACATGAGAATTTCAGCAGAGTCATCATCTGTAACAGCTGGAAGCCTGGGTTCAGGTGCCGGTGTTGATCAGCAGCAGCAGCAGCGCGAGTGGGAGGGAGGTGGCAACAAGTTTCTCTCCCCCACTTCTCCTCATTGACACTGCTCAAGCTCACTGCCTGGCTTACCCCTCTGCACGAGAAGCCTGGGCACTATTAAGCATGAGCGAGCCAGCAGAACAGATTTTTTAATCTTTAATTATTCAGTTTTGGCTGCACCAAACACCATCAGACTCCAAGGGAACTTGATAAATATTGCAGAGTACAAGTCTGTGAAGTCTTGAACTCAACTCGTCTGTGTGGGGGGGGAGATATTGATGGTTCAAAATTGTCAGGATGCAGTGAATTTTAACCACCAGTAATTAACTTTTAAACAGTTATAACTTTTGATTCTCTGGCTGGATCTTCAAATTTTGCAAGTATGACTGTCCCCACAAATATAAGTCATGGATACATTTTCAGAAGTGTAGGTCAAATAGTTTCCTCAATAATGGAAAGCAGTTCTACCTTTAACTTACTTGCTGCAAGTAAATGATCCCCTTTAATACCCCTACATTTAAGCCACTCTAATTTACCTCATATTTTCAGAAAACAATCATTTCATTTCTTCATACACTATATTTTCTCTAACCTATAACTGTGGAATGAAATCTGGACGATTCCATTTACACAGAGAGGTTACAAGGCCATAGTAAACCAAACTAAATTGGACTTTACTGCTATAGTCAAGCTTGAAGATGTATGGTTACTCAGCTAAGCTAAGATTGAGTGGTACTGCTGTTAGAAATGTAAGACACTGATGTACCTTTTTTCTGCAGCTGTTGTCCAAAAGAAAGCACAAATACAAAATAAATACAAGCAAGGGCAAAGAAAGGCTTATGTAGATACCAGAGGTCTATTAGATGAAGTCTAAGCCTGTAGCTTAGGCTTCATCTTTGACTCACCCCTTTCTTTTAAACCCTACATTGACTCTATTGCCAAATCCTGTCACTTCTCCCTCCATAACATTGCTAAGATTTACCCCTTTCTCTCTGTCTCCTCTGCCAAAACCCTTGTTCATGCCCTGGTCATCTCTCGCCTCGATTACTGTAACCTCCTTCTCACTGGCCTCCCCCACTCACCTTTCTCCCCTTATCTCTGTCCAAACCTCTGCTGCCAGGGTCATCCACCTCGCCCGTCGCTTCGACCATGTGCAGCCCCTCCTCTCCTCTCTTCACTGACTCCCCCTTCCTGAACGAATCCTGCACAAGCTTCTAGTCTTCACCTTTAAAGCTCTTCACAACCTTGCTCCCCCCTACCTCCCTGCACTAATTTCTAGGGGTGGGACTTGGGGCAAAAAACTGGATACCGGTTTTACCAGTTACCGGTTTGCAAAAAATTGGTTTACCAGATTAAAAGCGGTATACCGGTACCATTTTTTCCCATTAATTTCAATGGGGAACTGTCCCCATTGAAATCAATGAAAAAAAAACCCAATACCTCCCACCTCCCCCTCCAAGTTCTCCGGAAGGCCTAGTGAAGCACTGAAGCCACTGCCAGCACTGAAGCCAGATCCGCGTGCCGTGCTGCTGCCATCACCACTGCCACCCAGAGGGCAAGTAAGATAATCCATGGGTGGGGGGGTAGGGCGATCCCTAGGGTGCGGGGTGTTAAACCACCCTTCACCCCAGGGATCACCCTAGTACCTGCTGGTGCAGACTCCAGGTCGCCACCGCTGGCACGGCAGCAGCCCAGACTCCTCACTAGCAGGGACTTTGGGTAAAAAATAATAATAAAAAAAATCC
>QEPC01000029.1:2538120-2563909 GCA_003113815.1 Sphenodon punctatus | reverse complement strand
TTAGTGATTTAGTTTTAGTGTTTGTAGGAGTAGGTCTGTGTACTTATTAGATAATCCATTTAGTTCATAGCATTTAGAATAGTTAATAGCAGTTAGATTTAGTGTAGATAGATATATATAATATTAGATAAAATAAATAAATAAAAAACCCATATAAAAACCAAAAAACCAAATAAAAAACAAAAGAAAACCATATAAAACCGAATAAAAAACCAAAAAACCATATAAAAAACAAATGGCCGAACGGCCGAACCGAACAGTCGAACAGCCTAACTGAATGGCCTGTTCGGACGACCGACCTGAACAGTCGAACCCGAACTCGGCGAACTAGCCGAACTGCCAAACTGAACGGACGAACCAAATGCAGTCGAACCGAACTGACGAACCAAACGTAGCTGAACCGAACGGCCGAACCCGAACCGCAATCTGTTCACCCATCCCTACCAGGTTAGATGCTTGGGTGAATCTTACTGGAATTTCAGTGACGAGAAAATCCAGGAACATGGATGATATGGTGGTGACCTCCTTACACACTGGAACACAGTGGCCAGTGGATATTGTATGTTGAGAAGCTAAGTCACGGACTCACAGCTAGTCTGGAGAGGGGCAAAGAAGAACTCCAATCCATCACACACCCACACAATGTTGAAGTCAGGGAGCAAAGGTCAGACTTTATTAAGCAGCCAGAACAAGCAGGGAATGAGGATGGGAGTATGGAAAGACCTGGATAAAAGGCCCAGAGCATTAGTAGTTCAGGTCAGGAGCTGGCAGGTACTGCTGCTCCTCCATCCCATAGGGCTTCTCCTGGCACTAGCCTGTGTTCTCCCTACAGGGTTCCAGTGTGGGGCCAAGGCATGTTTAGATTTTTTATATCTTTCTTTAAGGGGGGGCAGTGGAGATCCAAGATGGTTGTTCTCGCTCGGGGAGATGCTCTGGTCAGCATCTACCAGCATTTATGATCCGGGTGGGACCATGTTTGACTGGGGCTTGTGGACACATTAAGATGGATAGGCGTTCTGTGTCTGCCTGTTGCAGTGGGATTGGCCAGCTCCCTTGGTGAGGTATACTCTAAGAATGTCCGGATCACCACATGCAGGGATGCCTTGAAATAGCCATAGCCTGCTCCTCTTTGTACATCTGGCGGTCACTCTTCAAACAGACAGGTCAGACTGGGGTTGAAGTGGACTGGCACAGGCAAAAGTGGAGCTGCTGTATGTCTGTTTACTAGGAGTGAGCGTCTAACGTTTTCTGTTATGGAGCCCCATTCATGTTTGTAACTAATGTTACGAAAACAGATGAACACCACGAATCATCTGTTTTTATTTAAAAATAAAATAATAATAATAATTTTTAAAAACCATATGCATGTACAAAATGGCCACTGGGTTGTTCGGCACATGTGCATTCCTTTTCCAAAATGGTGCCGGCAGCATCAACACAGTTTTGGAAAAGGGCTGACAGGCGACGCATGTGCAGACTGGTTGCCCTTTTCCAAAATAAAATAATAATAATAGGGTGCAATCCAACACCCTCTGATAAACTGTGCCTAAGCCAGGCACAGTTAACATATGCTGGCACACATTTGGACATGCACCACACATGCGTAGCAAGCCACTCAGTGCAAGGGTACATCCCTTCTGATGCAACTCCCCATAGTCCACACACACTGCAGTCCGGGGGATGGAGTAGTACCTCTGATGGGCTGTGGCCCACATTGACCTGTGTGGGCCTGGGATCATCCAGCTCTTGACCTGGGATCATCCAGGTGACCCATTCTGGGCCAGCCACCTTCCAGGCTAACATCTGTTGACCGGCAGGTGTTTCCCCAACGCACGAGGGTTATAGCGGACCCGCATCACATCTGTTTTCATCCTCAGTTACTTCTGAACCAGTTTGTCTGAAATGTGGACATATTCTCACCTCACCAAAGCAATTCTCTTTACAAAATTTGACATTGGTTGGAGAAATCATTCTCCAATTTATAAGTAGAATATTTGTGATTTAAATGCTGCAATGCAGCTTCCTTAAATATAGAGCCACTCCACTATAAAAAGTTTCCTATCTTTCACTTTTTCATATCCCTGTCCATTATAAACCAAGACCTGCACCTACAAGGTAGTGTACTTTCCAGGGGTAGTAGCTCCATTATATTTCACTGAATAATTTTCTGTGGATTGAATATACATGTATAGTACAGTATAGGGTTGAAATAGATTATTGTGATGAATGCTGTTTCCTGTTAATATGGTTGATTCACTGTTTTGCCAGCAAAGGAAAATTTACTAGTTTTTCACATTTAGCAGCAAAAATTCTGATTCCTGAAATGATGAGGATTCCTGTTGATTCAAGAATGGCTGATTCATTTCAGAACTATTACAGTAATCAGTGCAGAAACCGGAAGAACCACATTTTACAAATGGAAAAAATAAAAAACACAGACTTTACTTCTGTGAGCTATTAAGTGAGTTGGCTTCAGTTCAGCATCGTTTAAGGCTATGTACATGTTTATTTGAATTGTCAGCCTATACATTTAATATAGTTGTTCCCCTTTAAGTTTAATAGAGGCTTATGTGCTCTTCTGTATTGGGAAAAGAGTATTAGGGATGGGCGAACGCGGTTCGGCAGTTTGGAGTTCGGCCCAAACTCGGCCTGTTCGGACGACCGAACTCGAACACGAACCCGAACGTGAACATACCGAACAAACTGAACACCAACAGCAAAATGGCCGAACAGTTCGGTCAGTTCAGATCGCGTTCGGGAGGCAAAAAAAGGTTCACTGGAAGGTCAAACATGACAGGGAGGTGTCAGTCACTGAGGAGCAGACTTCCAGCACCAGGGATGGAGAGGCTTGCATTGAGTATGTATGTATTTCACTACAGACTCCTCTTCTGTTTGTGATTCCCCTCCATCCCATATATATGGGATGTATATATATCCATAGATAGATAGATAGATAGATAGATGTAGAGAGTTGTAGGAGTTAGCTTAGTGATAGAGATAGCGTTAGTGATTTAGTTTTAATGTTTGTAGGAGTAGGTCTGTGTACTTATTAGATAATCCATTTAGTTCATAGCATTTAGCCTGTGTACTTATTAGATAATCCATTTAGTTCATAGCATTTAGAATAGTTAATAGCAGTTAGATTTAGTGTAGATATATATATATAAAATTAGATTAAAAAATAAAATAAAAAAAACCATATAAAAACAAAAAAACCAAATAAAAAACAAAAGAAAACCATATAAAACCCAATAAAAAACCAAAAAACCATATAAAAACAAAAAAAACACCCATAACAACATTTCCCGAACAGCTGAACCAAACAGTCGAACGGCCTAACCGAATGGCAGACTGACCTGTTCGGACGACCAAATGGAACAGCCGAACCCGAACTCGGCAAACTAACCGAACTACCGAACTGAACGGACGAACCGAACACAGCTGAACTGAACGGCCGAACCTAAACAGCGATCTGTTTGCCCATCCCTAAAGAGTACTCAATACCCTTCAGGATCCGTTTCTCACATTATTTATTATTTATATAGTGCCAGTGGTGTACCTGTCACGGTTGCTCTATACATCGAAATGTACACAGCATCATAGCTAAACAAATGTACAATCAGTAGTTATAGACAGGTCCCCACCCCAAGGGGCTTACAATTTAAGAGAGACATGTGGGGGAGACAAAGGAGAGGTGAACATCAGGAAAGACAATTGCTTCTTTGCGGGCACCGTGCCTGCAAAGGCCAATTTGTTGCGCCCCACTCCCAGCAGGAAAAGAGGGCATGACGGGATGGTCCAAGGGGGGGTATGCTGAAGGGTGCCACATCCCTTCCCCTCCTCTTGCTGTGGCCCGATTGTACCCCCCTCCCTGCAGGAGTATCTGACCCTGCAGAAGGGGAGGGGGTGGAGAGCAAGATGCCCTCATGGCTGGAAAGAAGACTGACCCGGCCAGGGTTGCCAGGCAAACCTTGCCGGGAGAAGCGCTGATCGGGCGCCTGATTGGATCACCACCTGAAAGGGGTGGTGAGGAAAATTGAAGCCGGACACGCATCTCCACAGAGTGGCGGCGGCGGTGAGACAGGAAGCAGCGGGCGGGGATCTGCGCAGGGCATAGGCAGGCAGGCAAAGCGTGGTGAGTGGGAGGCCAAATTTCAGGCAGCAGAGCTGGCGGCGGGGAGTAGTGAGAGGTGGGTTTACACCCACACCCACACCCAGTTTGCAGGAGTTAGAGCCCACTGCGGGAGTCCATTAGAGGACAGAAAATGGGGGCAAGGAAAAGAAAGGGTAGGCCTCAAGGGGGGCAAAGGAGTGGTCAATCCCCCTCCCCCAGAAGTGGGTGAGGTGGACCAGGCCCTTCAGAGTGGGCTTCAACAAGAGGAAGCAGCAGTTCAGGGGTTAACAGACTGTGGAAATGAAGGAGGGGGAGCTGCCACACAGCACCAGCTTGGGGGAGCACAGGCTGTTGAGGAAGGGGAGGCAAGTGATCAGCTCCCTCACAGAGGGGAGCCCTCACTGCAGGAACGATTGGAGGGCTGTGAGGCCCTCTTGTGCAGTATGAGGGGAACGGGGGGTGGGTCCATCGGGGGGATGGTCTTGGGCAAGGGGGGGTCAGGAGGGCCCTCTGGCCTGTCCCCCCCACCACTACGCAGGGGCGGTCATAGGACAAAGCCACCTGCATGTTATATCGAGTACCCCCCAGTGCCGAGGCATACACGGGTGGACCCCCAAGGGGAGTTGGCCATGCTGGCACAGGCACAGCCAGAGCCCACAGGCAGCTCAGAAGGGCTGGGTTATGCTGGAAGCAGTGCGGTGGGGCGGGCGGTCACCACAGCTTACTGAAACCCATAGCCTAGCCAGCAGGGGCAGTCCATACCACAGTGGCAGCCCCTGGCAGAGGGAGGCCTGGGAAGTGGTGGGGCAGAACACATAGTCCCCAGGGTGCAGAGTAACCTATGGCACAGCCAACAAGGGAAGTGGGCTCCTCAGTGGCAGCCGGTGGCAGTGGGAGACGGTTTAACGGCAGGAGTGCTCCTGCCGACAGTACCGGGGGACCCAGGTGTCAGGGTAGGCCTGGGGGCAGGGCTATGACTCCCCTTTCCCCCATCTCTTGGAAACAGGGAGCAAGGACACCAGAGCCAGGGAACAGGAGCGCATCAGAACACCATCGATGACGACGAACTGCGATAGCGGGTGGCAGCCCTGGAGCAGGACATCTCCGCCATGGCGGACTGACGAGGCAGCAGGGGGGGCGGTTCCAGAGCAGCGGCACCGACAGCCGGAGGTATGGCAGAAAGTCCATCTGCCATTTTAGCGGTGGCCCCAATGAGTTGGACGTGCCCCTTACCAGGGCTGTCTCTTATACACATCTAGATGTGTATAAGAGACAGCCCCCTTCCACCCGTGCAGCCTGGACGGGGGAGGGAAAGGGGTTTTTCGTGTGTTCCTTTTCTACATTGCGGCAATTTATTTCAATGGCCGCAATGTAAAAGAATCCGGCATGGGGAACCGGTACCAGGACCCCAGATTATTGAGTTAATCTGATACTGCCGGTACAGCAAAATACCGGCAGTATCGGATATCGGAGGAACCGAAATTCCCACCCCAACTAATTTCCCTATGTACTCTAGTCTGTGAACTCCGCTCCTCCTCTGACCCCTCTCTCTCACCCTCCCACGCCTCTCCTGCTCCCCTAACCATCTTTGTCCCTTCTCCCTAGCTGCCCCCCATGCCTGGAACTCCCTCCCTGCCCACATCTCTCAGATTGTAAGTCCTAGGGCAGGGACCGTGTTTATTCAATTACTTTGTAAAGTGCCAGGTACATTGCTGGCACTATATAAATGTTATATAAATGGTGCTAATAATAATAATTAGTAGAAAACTTTATCTAAGGAAAACAAAGGGCAAAGATAACTGGTGATATCACAAGATATTGTGTTTAGAGATGTAAACAGTTTGATACTAAATTATAAAAATCCAAATCACTCAGAAACACATTGGAACACTTGACAGTGAGAGCTGATTCCCCCATATTAACAGCATGACTGGTGATGTGCACATTATTCTCACATTGGGTATTTTCAGACAGACATGGAGTGAGTCAGAACCCTGGATCAGGTGCGTGGGTGATCCAAACCGGGGATGTATGCACCAATGCATTTTACTGTGTTCAGACAGATCGCCCAGTGCATGGGTGAACCAAGCGCACAGCCAGCAAACACACCTTCCCCCAGCCCCAGAAAAGCCCCAGGTCAGGAACACATAGACAGGTGAGCAAACCCAGCACTCCTGCCCACAGCTTGCTTTGGTAACCATGATAATGGAATGCAGCGGTAGCAGCCATTAACCCCTTACCACCTATATGCCCAAGAGACAGCCTGGCCCTTGCACACCCCAGGTTGGCAGAGTGGGGAAGATAAATGCCAGCACACAGTCAGTCCCAGGAACCCTGTGACAGGGTTTGTGAAAACAACATACATGTAACCTACATGATCTTCATGCAACCAAATGATGTAATTGTAAACTTGGGAATCATTATATAAACTATAACATGTTTGGTATTGTTAAAATGATAATGGAACACTCAATCAAATGTAGGAGAAAAATGTTTGTGGAATTGATGTAAAGACAAGTAAGTTTAGAAATTTAAAGTAAAATGCAAATCCCCCAAACCAGCCAGGTTTTCCTCGGTGGGGGGGAGTGAAGACAATTGAAATGGAGATGAGGGGATAATGGGAGATACGTGATAGATAGATATATTTGGGTATGGATATGGATATGGGATGGGGGGGATAGATAGATAGATAGATAGATAGATAGATAGATAGATAGTTAGTTCTAGGAGTTAGCTTAGTGATAGAGATAGCGTTAGTGATTTAGTTTTAGTGTTTGTAGGAGTAGGNATGGCAGAAAGTCCATCTGCCATTTTAGCGGTGGCCCCAATGAGTTGGACGTGCCCCTTACCAGGGTGGGGAGTGAACCTGCTGGGGTGGTGGGGACTGAACTCTCCTAGTGGTCCGCCGGTCACAGAGGGGATGTTGCAGCAACCTGGCATGACCCAAGGGTGATAGGTGGAACCAGTAGGGGGTGGGGCCGGAGGAACAGGGGAGGCGACCACCCAATTAGTATGGTGGAACGGCGTCTGGGTACCGGCTTACTGCCCGGCACTGCTCGGGGCAGGGGGACAGGCCGGGGGCGCGGGTTTAGCCTCCCTGCAAGTGGGACAGGCACTTCTGGTGTGGGGGGGTCAGGGGGCTCAGGAGACCCTTGAATACCTTCAACGCCCCATGATGGGGCAGTATATGTTCCCTGGGGTTGGATATGCAGCAGTGTCGGCACCTATCGGGGCTTACCTGCTGCCAGACACCCAGAAATTTTTTTGGAGGGGGGCATTTATAGACTTATTTGCCCTCCTGGTCCAGATGCGGAGGATAAGAAAGAGAAGGAGCGCTTTAAGCGCCCAAAGGCTGACAAGAACTGGACCAACTGGACAGCAGCCTTCGCAATTTATCAGGGGGTGATGATCCAAGTGTATCCGGGCAGGGCCCCCGAGCTTCTCAAGTACAGAGACATAGTCCACAGGGCATACGAGTCGGGACCACCTGGGGTCTGGCTCTGATATGAGGAGTTTCGGCATTGGGCGGCATTTACCCCGGGCATGCGCTGGGACACTCATGCACCCGACCTGTGGTTGGATTGTATGGTGGACATGGCTACAGTTCCCAGGTCACACAGTGGCCACTTGTTAGCGAAAGGTGGGGTGGCGCCGGCCAATGACCTTTTTTGTGGCAACAGCAAGCAGCTGGGGGTGGGCCAATCAAATCAGTGCTTTGAGTTCGAGCGCACGGGGAAATGTTCCCATGCAATGTGTACATTTAAGCACTCATGCCCCAACTGTGCCTGTTTACATAATGCCGCAGCATGCCCTAGGGCCAAGCAGAGCAATAAAGGCAGGCACCCTGCAGGAGCATTGGGAAAGGGAGGGCAGGGGGCAGCGGGTCAGACGGCTCATGCGAAGGGCCCCAGTTCCAATTAGGTTCGAGCAGCTAGCGGCGGCCCTCGAATCCCAACCAGACAAGGTGGAGGTAGACTATGTTATCAGGGGGTTCAGGGAGGGATTTCGCATTCCAGCAGGTGAGGTCCAGCCGCATAGATCCGCAGCTAATTTGAAGTCAGTGATTGGCCTAGAGGAGGTAGTAAGAATGAAGATAAAGAGTGTGCCGAGGGTAGGCTAGCCAATGCTTTCCGTTTACCACCATTTCCTGACTTGGTAGTCTCCCCATTGGGAGTAGTTCCCAAAAAAGCACCAGGCAAGTTCCGTATGATCCATCATTTGTCATACCCAAAGGGGAGGTTGGTTAATGACGCCATTTCCAAGGAACTGGCTACGGTGAAGTACACTTCATTTGATGCAGTTGTGGGATTGGTGAGGCACAAGGGGCCAGGGGCACTTCTGGCAAAGTGTGACGTAAAGTCCGCTTTCCGTTTGCTACCAGTGCACCCAGACAGTTTTCATCTACTGGGGATTTCATTTCAAGGGCAATTTTATTTTGATAAGTCGATGCCAATGGGCTGCTCAATTTCCTGCTCAGCATTTGAGCGCTTTAGTACGCTTATAAAATGGCTGATCCGGTGACGTGCAGGTGGAGGGGAGGTCACCAAATATTTGGATGACTTCCTCTTCATCGGCGGCGCCGGGACCAACGAGTGTAGGGAGTTAATGGACTCCTTTCAGGAATTGGTGGATGATTTGGGCATCCCATTGGCACCTGAGAAATCAGTTGGCCCGGCCACCTCCCTGCAGTACTTGGGCATCGAGCTTGATACGATTGATGGGCTCTCCCGGCTACCAGATGACAAATTGGATGATTTACGATCAAAAATTGCTGGCTGGTTGGCCCGCAAGGTCACGGTGAGACAGCTCCAGTCCTTAATTGGGAGCCTGAACTTTACATGCAGGGTGGTGGCCCCGGGCAGAGCTTTTCTGTCCCAACTGTATGCTAAGTTAGCCAGCTCGCCACAGCCCCATTACCATATACGGGTTACCCGGGAGATGAAGGACAATTTAGATGTCTGGTCATCATTCCTGGCGGACTTCAACGGAGTGGCGCTGTGGAGGGAGGAACTCCTGGTAGAAGCAGAGCTACAGGTCCACTCAGATGCGACAGGGGGGATCGGGTTCGACTTGATTTTCAGGGACAGGTGGTGCGGGGCCCCTTGGCCACCTGAATGGGTGGAACAGGGGGTGACCAGGGACTTGACATTTTTGGAGCTCTTCCCAATAGTGCTAGCTGTCCACCTGTGGACAGGGGAGTTCTCTAATCACACAGTGATCTTCTGGTGCGATAACCAAGCCGTAGTCCTTATAATTAACTCCCAATCGTCCCAATCGCCGTTGGTCTTGGGGCTAATTAGGAAGTTTGTGTTGGTGTGTCTACGCAACAACATCCTATTCAAGGCTCGGCATGTGCCTGAGGTTGATAACGGGGTGGCTGATGCCATATCTCGCTTCCAGATGGAGCAGTTTAGCTCGCTCGCACCTGGAGCCAGGCAGGACCTGGAGCCCTTACCACAGTGGGTGTGGAACCTTGGATCGTAGACTTCTATAACACCATCCAGGGATCCTTGGTGCCGCACACCAGGGCCATGTACCAAAGGGCCTTCAACAAATTTCAGGGCTTTTGTTTATCACAGGGTTGGCATATGGGTTTCCCTATTCCAGAGAGTTCATGCTAGTCACTAGGAGACAGGGTGTGGCGGTGGGCACTATTAGTGTAAAGCTGGCGGCAATAGTCTTTATTAGCTGATTAGCAGGCTACCCCTCACCTGACCGTGGGTTTTTTGCACGGCGCATGTTGGAATCGTGGGCTAGGGAGCGGGGTATTCCGCAAGATGCTAGACCGCCCATTACACCGGGACTTTGCCCCGCATCTGCTCATCAGACCTGGAAATCAGACTGTTTACAGCCGCCTTCACGGTGTGTTTTTTTCGGCGCCTTCAGGGTAAGTGAGCTGGTGGCAGATTCCACCAGGGATAGGACCAATAAGGCCCTTGCCATCGAAGATGTTGATATCAGGCAACACGAGGTAGCCTTACACCTGCGCCGTTCCAAGACTGATCAACGGGGAAGAGGAGTCACTGTGTGTTTAGCCCAAACAGGGAATGTGGAGCTTTGCCCCATCCGGGCCCTGTCACGCTACTTGGCTGTGAGGCCCACCATCTCTGGTGCGTTGTTTCAGCATGGGGATGGCAGCCCTCTGATGAGATATCAGGTGACGTCCATTATGCAGACCTCCCTCACAGCCCTTGGACTACCAGCGGGGCTGTTTGGGACCCATTCATTTCGGATAGGGGCGATCAGTTTTGCTGCGGCAGCAGGTCTGAGAGGCCAAGACATTCAGACCATAGGCAGGTGGCGCAGCAGGGCATACAGGGCATATGTCAGGTCTCCACTGCCTATGTAACATCAACAATGAATTTTGTTTCCTCAGGTCCTAGGTGCCAGAAAAAGCACAAGGTCTGGATCGTGGGTCATAGCCTGGTTCGATGGGCCAGCAAGGCGGCAGAGAACTCGCATTGGGGAACCCAAATGGGCTTGTCAGCTTATGCACAGATCAAGTGGATGGGCCGTGGAGGCATGCATTGGAGGCAGTTGATTCCCACGCTGACCCGGGAGGTGGAGTCTAGGCTGGATATATTAGTAATTCATCTAGGGGAGAATGATTTAGTAAAGGAAAAGGGTGTCCAAATGTTGAAGGACATAAGACAGGACATTTGGTCAATCAAGGGCGTGTTTCCCGGCGTGACCATTTTATGGAATGAGTGGGTAGAGAGGATATTCTGGGGGCAAGGTGTGCCGCCACGTAAGAGCAACAAAACCAGGAAAATGGTAAATAGGGAGATAGGAAGATGGCTGAGACTGGTGGGAGGAGTAACGATTCCGCATCGAGCCATCACACATAGGAGGGTAGACCTGTATAGAGCTGATGGAGTCCATTTGTCCCCCACAGGGAATGAATGGTACTTAGCTGCATTAAGGGAAAAGTTGAGAGAGGTTCTGGTAGGGTTGGCGTAGGTGGGGGGGTCGGGCCTGTTCAAGGAGTCTTGGCAGTCCCTATGTGGCAGGGGTCCAGCACCAAAGTTAGGTACAGTAGATATTTGATTGGGCATCTCCATAAGAGATGAGGGGAGTCCAGCCGCAATAGCAGGGTATGGCAAGCAGTGGAGTCAACCCCTTGGGAGAAATGACCGCGAAGGCCGTAGGGACATGTACGGTCCCCAGTTTGAGGGCACTATTCTCCTTCCTGGGCCCACATGGGCTCTTGTCCCCTTCCCATGATCTTTGTAGCAGGAAGGGGAGACGTTAAAGTTAAGAGGGACTGGCACCCGATGGGATATCGGGCCAATCCCTGAGTTATAGTTAGATGTTATTTATGGGTGCTGGACCCAATTCACAGGAGCGAATTGCCCCCACCATTACAATTCGGATATCAAAATTCTTTCAATCTGAATAAAGAGTGCGGCCATTTTAAATCCACTTATGGTGTCGTGTCTTCCTTGGGGGGGTGCACTGACAAGGATACATTTACAAGGTTGCAGGTGCATGTGTTTAGTTTAGGCTGCTTTTAGACGTGCACGGCGAACACGCTGCATAAAATCACACTGCATGTGAATATGCCATGTGTGGAATTTGGACATGACATTTCATGCATTAAAGTCGGTCGCACATTCTTTTAAAGCCACAAATTAAATACATCTAAAAGTGGCCCGAGTTACAGGAAGGAGATTCTTATCTCTCAAGATGAACCAGGGAAAGCATGATGGAAGAAGTAGGTTTTCAGGAAGGACTTGAAAATTGGAAGAGACGGAAAATAATGTATTCAGGGAGGGAGTTCCAGGCATTGGGGGGGGGGGCAGCAAGAGAGAAGGGGCAAAGGTGTTTAGAGGAGGAAGGGAGTTGTAAGTAGGCAAGGGTGGGTACAGAGGAGGAATAAAGCTCCTGGGCAGGAATGTTGTGGGATACAAAAGCAGATAAATATGGGGGAGCAAGGCCTCAAAGAGCCTTGAAAGTGAAGACCAGGAGCTTGTGTTGAATGCATGCCCATAAGGGGAATGAGTGTAGGGCAGAGAGGAGTGGCTGAACATGGTCAAAGCGACAGGTAAGGTGGATGACTTTGGCAGTAGAGCATTGAATTGAGATGAGGGGGTTGGAATCAGAGCAGAGGAGGCCAGTAAGGAAGAAGTTACATTAGTCAAGGTGACAGATGACGAGAGCATGGATTAGGGTTTTTGCAGTGGCAACAATAAGGCAGGGCCAGATTTTAGCAATATTATACAGAGCAAAGCAGCAGGATTTGGCAACAGCCAGGATCTGGGGCATAAAGGAGAGGGAGTAGTTGATGATGAATGCCAGGCTACGCACCTGAGGGACAGGCTGGATGGTGACACCTTCAATGGAAACAGAGGGAAGTGGGAGGGAAAATTTTGGGACGAAGATGAGGTGTTCAGTTTGCCCATATTAACCTTGAGTTGGCAGCGAGACCGCCAAGCAGAGATGTCAGAAAAACAGTCAGTAACATGACACTGGATGGAGGAGGAGAGCATGGGAGTGAAGAGATACAGTTGTGTGTCATCAGCATAAAAGTGCTACTGGAAGAAGCCGTAAGATTCATTGAATTTACCTAGAGAAAGAGTGTACAGGGGGAAGAGAAGAGGGCCCAGGACAGAGCCTTGAGGAACGTCCAGAAAGAGGGGAAACGATGTAGAGGAGGTACCAAGAAAAAGGAAGGATAGGTTCAAGAAATACAAAGAGAACCAGTCGAGAACAGAGTCCCGGAAACCAAGGGAGTATAGCAAATCCAGGAGCAGGCCATGGTTGACGGTGTCAAAGGCAGCTGAGAGATTGAGGAGAACAAGGAGGCCCTTAGACTTAGCTAAGAGAAGGTCATCAGTGATTTTGGCAATATATAATATAAGCCTTTTATAACGGCAAGAAGATGTGACAGTTCATGTGGTTGTATTACTTAACTCACTTCTTGTGTGCCTGAAAAACAAGACCCTTGGAACCAAAGATTAATAGAACCTTATATTGCTTAAATGTACTGTCATCTGGTGCCACATAAAACCTAAATTTAAACAAAATATTTATGAAATTAGCTGAGGACAGAATTTTCAGAAGTACCCAAGAGATTCTTAAGTGCAAGTTGCATCTTCAAAAGCAACTCATGAGCCAAAGGGCACTTTTAAACGAGCTGGTCGCCGTCATGCAACCTGCTCACACGATATTTCAAAATCCCACAAGGCGGGATTACACAAGACAGAAGTCTGTGATCATGCGCATAGAAGGCAGTCGTGCATAGTTTGCAGACTGCGAATTAAATACCTCAGAATCGAGGTATTTAATTCATGGTCTGAAAACAATGCACGACCACCTTCTATGCGCATGATCACAGACTTTTGTCTAAATATCATGCGAGCGGGTCGCACAATGGTGACCCACTCATTTAAAAGCAGCCAAAGTCACATTGGGAGCCAAAAACACTTTGGCTTCTAGGTGCCTAAAAATAATTCTTGAAAATGAGACTTGGTTACTGAATCTTTTAAGTATTTATGAAAGTGTTGCCCTTAATCCTTATCAGCAAATCCTCCATCAATGCATAGGGTCCAGACTAAAGCTGCAGTGGGTAGCATATTTGCTTCCCATGGGTAATTCCTGCATTTTCAGGCATCCCCAGTGGGCACCTGACAGGGTACCCAACTCACCATCGGGTACCCAGTGCAGAAAATGAGAACAGGGGACCCATTAGGGAATGCACGCAGGTGGTAAGAGGCCTCCTTACTCCCACCTTCCCCCTGCTCAGAAAAAGCCAAGCGGGGAAGTTCCTCACTCAGCTGAGGAGTGCATGGGGCTGGGGAGCAGCAGCAAGCAGGTAACAGCAATCAACCAGTAGAGAAGCAGCCAGGTGGTGAGATGGGTGAAACCAGGGGGTCAGGTTTCCCATCATGGTTCACATTTGGGTACCAGTTGGTATCCAAATGCGACTGAGGTGCATTGTAGAATTCAATGGGGTGCTGAACTGGCTGGGTACCTGGCTGCAGCTCTAGTCCAGAATGTCTAAATGTCTACATCCATAGCCACCCCGGGCTGCCGGTGGCAGGAGGGGCAGGGTAAAAATGTTTTAAATAAATAAATATATATAATCACAGATGAGTACTTTGGGACATGCCAGGCAAGGATAGGAGTTAATTCATGGATTGCACATAAGAAAATAAAATGTGCCCTACTGGGTCAGACCAATGGTCTATCAAGCCCAGTATCCTGTCTCCAACAGTGGACAGTCTTGGTCACTTCAGAAAAGTACACAACAGGTCACAATGAAATGATCTATTTCCTGTTGTTCATTCCCAATTCCTGACAATCAGATGCAGTGTCCCCTGACCTACTTGACTAAGCCATTCATGGACTTATCCTCCAAGAACGTATCCAAGGAAACTACTAGCTTCCGCAGCTGTGATTTTCTGTGGTACAACTTCTTCTCCCTAGAAGTAGATGATGGTACCACCAGATCTAGTTTTTGAGTATTAGATAAAATGCACCCATAATGGGCGTAGCTGTAAATATAATAAGTGCAGCCACACTGGGTCCTACAAGCATGTGGGGCCCACAGACATATAGAATGCATATGCACACTGAAGTGGAATGTTCCAACTGGGGGCCCATTCCATCTTTGTCGATGCACCCCAAAATGAGACACAGAGGCATTAGTTGGGTTATAAACTGGCTGCACTCTTTATTCCAATTTCCAAATTAAATGGTCGGTGGGTAATTGCACCATGCAATTTTGGGTCCAGTATGCTAATCAACTATTATAACTTTTAAACTCAGGGATGGTCCTGGATGTGCCTTCCAGTGACAATCTCTTCAACTTCAAAACTTCCCCTCTTTTGACAGCGACAGGGTTTGCCCCCGCACTAGGAATAAGACTCAGACACAAAGGATATGGGTAAAACTGGCCGCAGCTGTTTTATTGAATCCGAATTTTAATTAATAACCTGTTAAGAAACAAGACAACCAATTACGCCAATTGAACTGATGAATAACGGTGGATAGAGTTAAAACCAATTACCCTGCT
This sequence comes from Sphenodon punctatus, assembly GCA_003113815.1. Classification (NCBI taxonomy): domain Eukaryota; kingdom Metazoa; phylum Chordata; class Lepidosauria; order Sphenodontia; family Sphenodontidae; genus Sphenodon; species Sphenodon punctatus. The sequence continues at coordinate 2,548,778 of QEPC01000029.1, read as the reverse complement.
TGAATTGTTTCCCATGCCGAATTGTGAGGCAATTAGAATGCCAATTAGATCCTGCTTGAATTTAGACCCAATTAACCAAATTAACTTGGGTGAATAACAATAAAGGGGGGAAGGGGTGAAGAGATGACATAACTCAAACCATAAACTATCTCTCACCCCCACCCGCGTTCAGTACCATACTACCAACCTTCTGGATTGGAGATACCAGTCCAATCCCCCTCCAATGGACCAACTTGATCCATTCTTCAGAAGGACAGACGTTGCTGCTGCAAACATCGGGACCGCTTAAATCCTACCCGTATGCACACAACGCCTGTCCTTCCGTCCTGTGATAATTTGGGGCGCTCCTCCCCTAAATTACTCGCCAGGTACCCATTGCAGAATGATCCCAATCATCTGCCCATACACCCAAGGCCCTATAGCCCTTTCCATTTTTAAACCTATGGTACTGAAACACCGCGACAGCCGCGACAATTATAAAAAACAACCTAAGCACCCATGCACCCCCGACGTTACCAAAACCAACAGTGCCGTGAGGAAGTCGAAAAAACCCTTTTTTATTTTAAGGGAAAAAATTCCTTCCTGATCCCACAATAAATAGGCGACCGGATTAAATCCACGGCACTAGTCCAGGGGTGGGTGGGTGGGCTTCAGCAGCGCGCCGCCAACCAAGTGAGGGGCTGCCCGGCGCGCTGCACCACGTGGCCTTAACCGGCCAATCACCATCGCGCATTTTCGCGCCAGAACCCCGCCGCTGCAAACTGCAATCCCGGACAGATTGCAGCTTGCTCTTCAAGCGGCCAGCTTGCTGCAACCCCGCGCACAGCGGGAAAGAACAGGAACGCCCCCATGGAGCCTCATTCCCCTAGAGGCGGGCCCAAACTTCCCCCGCAGCGCACAAGGCGCTTAGCGGGGGGATTTTGGCCAAAAGGGGGCAATGCCCACTCTGGACTTGAGTAAGGAGCAAGTGCCCTCAAGGTATGAAGACAGCGCCTGTCCCTACTCCCCTGTTAGGTCACCGCTCCCAGGGATCATGACCCCTGTGCATGCTGTGCCCTGCATTACACAAGGTATCACATCCCCATCTCTTAAGGAGATGACTCATTATTCTATCTCCTTCCTATCTCCTATTCTATCTCCATACCTTAGCATACTGGGCTCCTGCAGAGTGCGACAAATGTATTACCAACATAGTAATCTATTTACTCAATCAATTCTCTGATCATTTTGCATATCACCACACCAATTCAGTCCAATTATCTTAAAACTTGTGAACTTATTAAATTATAATAAACTGGTGTGCCAAATTAGGATAGCCAATCAAATGAAAAAACAATCCAATGAACCTATTAAGCCTATTCTGCACTGTTGAGGAGGCGAATCACACAGCCCCTGTTCAAATTCCAGGTTGGCCGCCAAAATTCCTCCTCAGCTCCCTTAATGGCCACCGGTTAAAACCACAGTGCTAGAGGGAGGGTTGGGTGGGGCTGATCCTTTGACTTGCCACCCTCGTAATGGCACAGTTTCTGCCGCGCTCAGGAGACAAACCCCTCCTAAAGGGGGCGGAGCTCCACGTCCCGTGCAGCACGCTTGAGTGGCTGCATCAGCGGGACGGTTGCCAGGCAACCATTCAACACGCGGGGAGGTCTTCTAACAGGCCTCCCCGCTGCGGTCCCTCCTCTGCGTTTCCCCAGCATGCAGGGGCGCAACAATTGTCCCGTTGCCACCATTTGGCAGCGAAGGGGACTTTGCACCAGAGCCCATTCCCACCTAGGTATGCCCCAACGCCCATTATGGTTTATGACTCCTCTCCCCCTTGACAAGAAGCATTGAGGGGGAGAGGATTTGTGTGCATCACATTTTAAATCAGAAGTGAGGCATTAGAGAGGACTGCAGAGGCTTTTGGCTGCTGCTAGTTGTGGCGAGAGGCTGGCAGCGCTTTGCTGCAGCCCAGGGCTGTTCACACCTTTACTGTAGCAATTTGCTCCAGTCCTGGTGGTTGCGAGGGCAGGCTAGGCTGAGCACGTGCAGCCTTTTCAATTAATATAATAGTTGGGAGGTGGGTCGGTGTCAGTTACAGTGACTGGAGGAGCGGTCTGTTTATGAAAACACACTTTTCGCTGCATGTTTACCATACTTTGCAATTCCAAAAATCATGTTTGCGACTAACAAGTAGTCATTCTTCTACATCGATAAGCCCGCTGCCAAATTTCTGTTCTGTGGTTGAGAGAGGGTCAGTTTCAACCACAGGGAGATGAAGTTGTACCACAGAAAATCACAGCTGTGGATGCTAGTAGTGATTTCCTTTGATCAAGGATCAGCATCCAGCCAACAGCTGATGCGAGGGTTTATCAAGAAACAGCAAGAGCGTGCAGCAACATAAATGCATGTAAAAATAATCTCATGCCCTAGATGATAGTATTGACTTCAGCATATAATGGTTTTGCATGTTGTTATTGTTTGTTGTGTCTGATATCACCTGACATTACCACCCCAAAGTTGTGTAGAAAGCATACACAAAACGTATTGAAAAAGAAAATTGAACTACTTTTGTATTTGTGGCACTACTCCAGAGGGAGAGCGAAGTCTTCACTTTACTTTTGGCCTGTACATACGTCGTCACCTTTCTCTTCCCCTGCCTGTTTTGAGGGCAGAGTTTAATTTCCTTCCAGAATCCAGGGTGTCACATTTCCAGATATAGCAATCAACATACAGTTCATATTAGACTGAAGTACATAAATGCCAGCAATCAACTGAATAGAGAAACTAGGCAATTCCCACTGACTAAAAGTTACTGGTTCTGTTACTTCGTGTAACGGTGAACAAAGGGCCAAATTCTGCCTCAAAACACCCATGTACAAATCCTACTCTAGTCAATGGGATGTGTCTGAAAACAGAATTTGGACCTTTGTTTCATTCATTGGATTCACTTTAAATTCAATGTAGGTCATCTCCTTTTCTCCTGAGGTCTTATTTCTCAAATTCAATCAGAATCAGGTCTTTGGAAATGTCCTACCTTATCTTTTATCTTTTCACTTGAGTGCCCTGACTCTGGCACTTTGCCCCAATCTCATTCCATTATTTTCATTGTCCTTTCACTTTTTTATTTGTTTACCTGGCTTCTCTGCATCTGTTCTTCCTGTCTCCAGACCACCTAGACAGCTCTGTCTCTCCAACTTCTGTTTTTCCAGCTGCCCGGGAACTCTGCCACCAACTGCCATGCTATCCTTTGGTGAAATGTCAGCAAGAATCTTAGCCTCCTCTTAACTCATTTTAATGGGGCAGCATCTTTAAAATACCTACTGATATAGTAAGCTCCTAACTTTGCACACTTCATTTCATGTGCAATAAAGCAAATAAATGGAATAAACAAACAAACCACAGATCCTGAGCTGGAATATCCAATGTGGATATTGAAATGGAGCAGAATGAATATCCTATCTACTGGACTCAGTTCAAAGCAGCCAAATTCTACTGATAAAATATTTTCATTGAATATTTTCTTCACTGTAAATAAACACACATATACACACAGTAAAAATGAATATTTGATGCAAATATATTTTCTGTCAAATTTAGCCACTTCAAACCAAATATGAATAACTGCATTGGATATTCTAGTTCAAGATATATAATATTCTGTGTGTGTGTGTGGGTGTGTGTGTGTGTGTGTGCTACAAAATACACACACTCATGCACATACATACACACAGGACAGAGAGTATATTATACATACACACACACACAAGTAGAATTATATAGATATATAGTTTTATTTGTGCTTCCCTGATTACTGATACAAGACTGTAACCAAGGAAGGTGAGAAGTGAGGGGGTGTCTTCTTGGCCAAAGTTTTGCTCCTCCATCTCCAGGCCTCTGCTGTGAAGCTATTCATAACTTGCCAGGTTTGACACAAGGAGTTTATATGCAGGCACACACACACAAGATTGCCCCTGTGGTGCACAGGAGGTGCTTCAGTGCATAGCCAATTGACTGCTGTTTTATTAGCTGCCTATATTTGAGCCTAATAAGGCAAATGAAGATCCAATTTTCAGCATACTGTTGAAGAAGGGTAGGCAGAAGGCATGCACTGAGAGGGACATCTTCATATTCACTGAATACATGATTATTTTTAGTGAGGTAGCAAAATACCTGTTACAGTGGGTATTTTCAGACATTACGAGATCACAGTGAACTACGGTCAATACACACATGGGGCCAAAGCACCCTGAATGACTTTTAGGCTGCCGCCAGATGTTCACCACAGTCGATTCCCACATGGGGTCAATTTCAACCATGCTTCCGGGGCTCCCCGCCGGACAATCACCACAAGCGTGGTCAAAGAGATTCCCGGCGGGAACCAACAAAAAGTAACGTCTGGCCGGCAACCACGACCCGGAATCCCCGGCGAGAGTCCGAGTCGTGGTCAAATCGGGTGGGCGCTACGACTGCCTTGGCCGTGGCGCTCGCCCATCTCCCCAGACGGCGGGAAGCAGGGGAGTGTGTGGGGGGGCGTGTGGTCGCACGTTGTACCGCACTGCCCCTCCCCCTCCCCATTTCCCCGCTGGGATCAGCCGGTACATCTGTTGGACGTGCCAGAGTGATCCCGGTGGGGAATCATTTGAGTGATTCCGGGACGGGGCGAATGCCGCCCCGTCTCATCTGAAATCACCCATTGTTGTAACATGATGCATGTATGCCCTCACCCCAAGATCTTTGGTGCTGTTGTTCTACTTGAGTCCATCTCAAGTAGAATGGACTCTTTGGTGCTGTTGTTCTACTTGAGTCTGCCTTATAGTGTACAATTTAAGTGTAGATATACATTAAAGAGTATTAAAACCATAAAAATGTAATTGCTCTTACAAATGTATTGCTTAAGAATTTTTTGTTGTTGTTGTAAATACATATACTTCCATCCCAAATAGCTCCCTATAATACATTACCCTTTAGTGCTCTGCTGGTATAAAAATCCCTAATTGCTCTATGCTGACAATAATAAATAAACGCAATAGATCTGATGGCCTACAAACACTGTGCCCATGTTTTGCAGTGTATTATCCATCTTGTATTTCACTTAAAATGTACATATTTTTATTTTATGTTGCAAATGAGTTTTTATTGTCATAGCAATAGCAAGGAGGGAGTGATGATGAGAGTTTCTAAGCTTTCTGGTAGGGGTAATTTCAAAGATGCATTCCTCTGTCAGTACACAGCACCAATTGCTGTAATTGATGTTTCATCCATTACACCACTGGATTTCTGAGACAATATAGATAATTAGCTAGGTTCCACTTCTGGATGATTATTTCTATCCTCTGAGGAACCTGATGGTATAATGGACAAAATGTCAAGAATAATTAGGAATAATGATGGTGGCAGCTATACACCACTCAGCCTAACAGAATGCTATGTCTTGTCTTAGGCAGGTGATTTTAGAACTCACTCTTGTGTTTTATCTGTTCCTTGGGAGTTTGTTAACATTTTTTCAGAAGATAAAAAGGGATCAGAGTGCTTACGGCACATCCCTTTCCCCCCTCCCCCTCTGCCTCCCCAAAAGCCTCAAATACTACTTAAATGATTCCATTACTGAAAAGTGATGTCACTTTTTTTTATTTGTGCAAAAACCTCAATATTCCAGACTGCACAATCTTATTAAATAATGTGATGTTTATCCCCCAGATGGCCCAGCATATCTTATTACTTTCAATGCCACAAACATGATTTTATTTTTAAAAATTATGTGGAATTTTAATTTTGAAGGCATTAAAAATCCAAGAAAATATTGTATCAATTTCTTATTGCACTGAGTTCATTTTTTAAAATTTATTTATTTATTTACAAATAATTATACCCCGTCCTCTCCTGCAAACAATGGCAGTTCGGGGCAGCTCACAACAGCAACAAAAACAATAACATTTATAAAATGCATAAAATTTATTTACATTTTAAAAGATCAGAAATAAACCCCTCTCCCCCAACCCCGCCTACAAGTCTCCCTCTCCAAAGGCCGGGTGGAACAACCAGGTTTTACACTGTCATTGGAAAGAAAGAAGGTCCGGGGCTAGACGGTCATCCAACGGGAGGAAATTCCACAGCTTAGGAGCAACCACCGAGAATGCCCTCCTCATCGTCGCTACCCAAAAAACCCGGGGGTCTTTGATTCGGGTATCCCCAGCCAACCACAGGGGTCATACCATGGTCCAGGTCATGAGACAGTCCCACAGACAGGCAGGGCCTAGGCCATTTAGGACTTTATAGGTCAGCACCAACACCTTGAATCAGACCCGGAAAACAATAGGCAGTCAGTGCAGAGAACGGAACACTGATGTAATGTGCTCACGATAGCCCATCCCCATAAATAGATGGGCCGCCACATTCTGCACCAGCTGCAGCTTCCGGACCATCACCAAGGGTAGCCCCATGTAGAGTGCGTTACAATAATCTAACCTAGAGGTGATGAAGGCATGGATGATGGTGGCCAGATCAGAGTTTAAAACATACGGATGCAGTTGTCGCACCAGATGTAATTGGCGAAGGGTGCTCCTCGCCACCACCTCCACCTGAGAATTCAGGTGGAGCTGCAGGTCAAGGAGCACCCCCAAACTACGGACCTGAGTGGCTAGGGAGTGAATGAACCCAGCCCTACCCACCAACATCACCCCCATCTTGTCAGGATTCACCCTCAGACAACTCGCCCTCATCCAGTCCCCTACAGCTGCCAGGCACTGGGTAAGCACCGAGACTGTCGGATCTGGATTTGCTGAAAAAGACAGGTAAAGCTGTGTATCTTCAGCATACTGATGACATTGTACGCCGAACCCGCTCACGACCTCACCCAGAGGCTGCATATTCATGTTGAACAGGAGAGGGACAAACTAGACCCTTGCGGGACTCCACATGTGAGGTCCCAGGGTGATGGCGAGCACTCCCCAAGCACCACCCGCTGAGTTCTTCCAGTCAGGAAAGAGTGGAACAAATCAAGAACAATTCCACCCATCCCTGCTCGGTTCCGCAGGCGAACCACCAACATCTCATGGTCAACGGTATCAAATGCTGCCGACAGATCTAGCAGAATAAAAAGAGATGATCTGCCCCGATCCAACTCACGGCGCAGGTCGTTGACCAAAGCCACAAGCACAATCTCCATGTGAAACCCAGGGCAAAAGTCAGACTGCAAGGGATCAAGAAAACTGAGCTGATCCAGATGCCCCTGAAGCTGCTGAGCCACCACTCATTCAATAGCCTTCCCTAAAAAGGGAAGGTTAGAGACTGGTCGATAGTTGGCAGGGGAGTCAATGTCAAGTGATGATTTCTTGAGTGGAGGCTGCACCACCACCTCCTTGAGGCGGTCCAGCACTCTGCCCTCCATAAGGGAGGCATTGACAACCCCAGCCAGCAATGATCCGAGTGTCTCACGGCAAGCTTTAATTAGCCAGAATGGGCAAGGATCTAGTTTACAACAAGTGGCTGACACTGACCCAAGAACATCTGCCTCATCAGCAGGTGACACCCACTGTACTGATCCCACAAAATCGAACAAGGCAGGGCATTCATTACCTCCAGTTCTCCCACTGCTATAAGTGCGACATCGAAATTGTGGTGAATCCAAGCAGTTTTATCCGCAAAAGAATTGACAAACACGTTACAGCGAGCACTGGAAGAATCCAGTTCCAGGCGAAGAGAGGCCGGACTGACCTCCCCAGCACCACCCAGAAAATCTCAGCTGGACGTGACTTTATGAACACTATGAGGGCAGCAAACATAATCTTCTTTGCTGTCCACACAGTCACCGCATAGGTTTTTAAACTAACTCTATGCCGCAATCGGTCGACTTCAGCTCAAGTGCGATGCCACCATGGCTCCAACCACCATCCCTCCTGCTTCATCCGTTGCAGGTCCTCCATAAACCAGGGAGACCTGCATCATCAGAATTCGGGAAGTGGATGCCTAGGAGCCATTTGATCAGTGGCCTCGGCCAGCATGACATTCCACAGGACTACTAGGTCATCGAGTGAATGACCTTCAAGATTGGGAAATATTTCCCCAAGAGTATTCCGGAACCTTTATGGTTCCATAAGTCTCCTGGGGTGAACCAACCAAACTGGTTCAGCACCTTTCTGGGGGCTGACATGCGCCGGGAGACCGGCCTGGAGGAGATAATGATCCAACCATGACAAGGGCACTGCTGACACCTCCCCCACTACCGGATCCCCCGCCAAAAGGCCAGTACAGAATATAAAGTCCAGGGTATGTCCCCGATCATGTGTTGGGGAAACAACCCTCTGAGACAGTCCCATGGTTGCTATGAAGGCCATGAACTCATGTTCCGCCCCACCAAGTTCGGCGTCGGCGTGGATATTGAAATCCCGCAGGACTACCATCCTCAGAGACGGCAAGACCACATCCGACACCGAATCCGCTCGAGCATGTAGGGACAGGTTGGTGCACGGTATACCAGCAGCAGCCCTAATCTGTCTCCAGCCAAATCAAACACTAGATGGATGCCCTCAATACCCAAAATAGTCTGCACTCGATACCTCTTCACAGATAAAGTATCCCTAAAAATAATGACTACACTGCCACGCACACACACCCTGGCCGAGGCTGATGCTGTGCAGAGTACCTGGCTAGAACAAGGTCGGCCAAAATTGGCCCTGACTCACTGTCCAGCCAGGTCTCTGTAACACATACGAGCTCGGCTGACCGATCAAGGATTAAATCCCTGACTGTAGTGGACTTATTCACCAACGACCTTGCGTTAATCAGCAGCAATCTTGAACCAGGGACCCCTCCCATTCTTGACCACTGGGAGGGGAATTGGCACTAAACACCTATCCCTCCTCACAGATCTAATCTGCCTCCTAAAGGGACCATAATTGTCCCAGCCCATCACGACCCCATTAGCTGCAGAATTCCTCCCAGCCCACCCCCCGGCCCCCCAATCTGGTGGCTTTCCCGCCTGGCCAATGAGAGAGTCCCCCAGAGCCCTAGAATAAGTACCTGTGATGGGGGGAGAGAGAGTCCAGGTGTCAGCACTCTCCCAGGGAGCCAATAAACCTTTGCATCCCTCTGGAGCTGCCAGTACAGCACACGCAGGTTGTTCATGTAGGTTGTCATTTAAAATGAGCCTCCGCAATCGAGCAAGGTTTTTTTTGCACATACACACTCACCCCGCTGAGGTGAGAGAAAGGGCTCCTGATCGGAGCTCCGGGATTTGCCGAGGCTGCTCGGTCTGCCTCGCCTTTCCCACACTTAGGCAGGGTTCTTGTTCTTGCATTAGCGAGATCTTTGTAATTGATTAAGAGCCCGCTTTCTTGGAGCGGGCAGTTGGGCTTTTAAAGCAAAGGTGTTGGTGAGGTTTAGAGCCTGAAGCAGTGAAAGTGGATAGCATAGGTGGAGTTTGTGACTTTTCAGTGATTAGAATGGCCAGTAAGGGTAAGAGGAGCAGCCCTTCGGGTGCAGCACTGGATCAAAGTGGATGAGATCTGTAGGACCTGGCTGTGCTGGTCAGCAAGGTCTCCCTCCTGTGCAGGCCCTGGAAGCAGCTGCCAGATGTGACCATTCAGTAGGGAAGCCTCTCCCCCCTATTTGGGCCAGTGAGGTTCCCAGGTGTGGTGCAAGTAGTCAGAGGCTGGCTCAGCATGGTACCAGGAGGGAGGCGCTCCCTAGGGTTGATAACCCTCCCCAACAGGCCCGAATTGGTAACTCTGGGTGGGAAAAGAGGTGGACCTCCCATGGATAGGTTGGGGGAGGGAGCAATAGCTGGCCCTTCGACAGAGGGGGTAGGAGTGATGGCAGGATGTTCTGCGGATGACCTGGCAGCGATGGTCACTGCTGTGCATATCGGCGCTGGAGAGGGAGCGCACCATGGCTGATTATTATGCTGCTAGAAGAGGTGAGGTGGCAGGATCAAGTGGGAGACAGGGGTTCCCTATGGCTGGCAGGCAGCAGGTGCCTCAGCTGCATCTGTGGGGGGAATTTTATTCTCGGGCAGTGCTTGGCGGGGTGGGATGTGAACAGCTCCTTTTGAATCTGAGAAGCAAGCCCAGCAGGCACTCTATGCCCCTGGGATTGGGGATATACACCCAACTGTGCCACAGGTAGTATCTTCTGGGGCCCAGGGGATTGGCACAAGGTTTGTGGCTCAGGCTGGGATTCTACAATATGGGGCTCAACCCTCGGTTGGCTTAGTTCCTGCATTCTAAAGTGGGGGTGTGCAGCAGACTGCACAGTCCCTCAACTCCATGTTGGGTGGGCAGTTAGTAGGGATGAGAGAACAGATCGCGGTTCGGGTTCGGCCGTTCGGTTCAACTGTGTTCGGTTCAGCAGTTCAGTTAGTTCGCAGGGTTCGGGTTCGGCCGTTCGGTTCGGCCGTTTGGTTCGGGTTTGACTGTTCAGGAAATGTATTGTTATATGGGTGTTTTTGTTGTTTTTTATATGGTTTTTTTGTTTTTTTATTTGGTTTTATATGGTTTTTTTAATTATTTTTGTTTTTGTTTGTATATGGGATTTTTTATTTAAATCTTTTATCTAATATTATATCTATCTATCTACACTAAATCTAACTGCTATTAACTATTCTAAATGCTATGAACTAAATGGATTATCTAATAAGTACACAGGCCTACTCCTACAAACACTAAAACTAAATCACTAAC
>QEPC01000029.1:2518770-2537944 GCA_003113815.1 Sphenodon punctatus | reverse complement strand
CTTCCCAACACCTTCTGAGCTAGTCACTGTTCCTGAACAGCAGGCGCTGAGTAGGATTATTAGATTGCTTTAAGTTTCATTTCAGTTTTGTACTGAAATGAAACTTAAACCTTAAACTGAAACCTTGTGTTGTTTGTGATTCCCCCCCATCCCATATATATATATATACAGTGAACCTTTTTTTGCCACCCGAACGCGATCCGAACTGACCAAACTGTTCGGCCATCTCGCCATTCAGTGTTCGGTTCTGTTTGGGTTCGGGTTCGGGTTCAGTAGTCCGAACAGGCTGAGTTCAGGCCGAACACCGAACTTCCGAACCGCGTTCACTCATCCCTAGCAGTTAGTCAATGCAGCAGGGACTCAGGCACCACCTGCTGGGGTAGCTCAGTGTTCTGGCACAGTGCAGGCTACAGGCATGGGTGGTATTCCAATCGTGGCAGGTGTTCCAGAGGCTGTGTTTCAGCAGGGTGGTCAGCAGCTGGTTGGGGAAAACCTGATACAGGAGGGGATCCCACCACTGGGTACTGGCAGGGTTTTTAATGGGATGACTCTGCTTGGAAGTTGGGTAGACCAACTTTGCAGGCGGTGCAGTAGGGGCCTAGGGGCCTACACTTTACAGGACTCTTATCCATTTGTGCTGGGGTTTGGCAGGGGGCTGCTGGCCAGGAGGCTGGGGTGTCTGCTAGTGATTTTAATTCCCCAGGGCCTTGGGATGGGCATCCACAACAGTTTGTGGGTTCAGTTATCCCTTATCCTTAGGTGTCTGCTCCATTAGGAGAGCACCTACTTCAGGTCACCTGAGAAAAGATATGGAAAGGGAAAATATACTGATATATTTTCCCTTCTTTTTCACATACCAGTAGAGAACCCCAATGAGAAGTTGGAGGAAAAGGAGCAGGAAAAGGTTAAAAAGCCTAAAGCAGACAGAAACTGGAATTACTAGTTGTCTGCATAAACCATCTATATGGGAGTGGTGATTCAGGTGCAGCCTTGGAGGGCATCTTTGATGCTAAAATATTTTGATATTGTACAGAGGGCATACAACACTTTCCAAAGCTCAGGTTGACTTCACTATGATGAGACTTTTAGGATAAGAACTGCAATCAACCCAGCCATGCTGTAGGACCTACATGTGGATGAATTGTGGCTTCACTGTATGTTTCAAAACACTACTCAGGCCAGGGCAGATAATGGGCATGTGTTGACCAAGGGGTCCTTCAACAGTGGATAGTGAGCAGAGTGATGGGGGTAAGCTATCATTGGTGTGTTACTTCTACAACGAGAAGGGCAAGTAACCGTGTAATCCGTGTCATTTTCAACATGAATGTACAGCATGCTTGGGGTGGCATTCCACCTTATACACCCCAAGGAATAAGCCATCTAGGGGTAGGGGGCAGTGGTGCAGGTGCACCCAGCTCTGGAAAGGGATCTTCAGGGTCCTTTCAGTACTCTCAGGTTAAGGGCGCCAATGCCAATTAAGTTGGTTTTTTTGCAGAACTGGTTAAATAATAATAATTATTATTATTTATTATTATAAGCATTTATATAGCGCCAGCGATGTACCTGGCGCTTTACAAAAAATAAGATAGACATGGTCTCTGCCCAAGAGCTTACAATCTAAAGACAAGGGGAGGGGGGACACGGAAGGGGGAACAGAGGGAGAGACAAGGGATGCAACTTTCATGAGGATGCAAGACCTCAAGTACACTTTCTTGGCTTGGTTACAGTAAATTGGGAGTTTACTGTTAACAGGTGGGGGATAATCCTGGGTGGGAATGATTAGCAGGAGTTCGGAAGGGCAGAGTGGAAGAGGTTGGTTTTGAAGAGGAACTTGAAGGTGTGGAGGGTGGGGGAAAGGCGGAGGAGGGCTGGGAGGGATGCACTTAATTCTCTATCATACACACTTATTTGTTTTCATTTTTATTAGCAATCAAACCCCCACATTTGTTCACCACTAAACTCCAACTCATCACTGTAATTCGACAACGAACAATTCCCTCAGTGCATTAACTCATTTCTACAGATCTGCATTCTCTACAACGAACTCTAAAATGTTCTCTTCACTGACACTGGGTATTTTCAGACGTTACGAGATCACAGTGAACCCCCGTCAATACCCACATAGGGTCAAAGTGCCCTGAACGTCTGTTAGGCGGCCGCCAGATATTCGCCACAGTCAATTCCCACATGGGGTCAATTTCAACCACACTTCCGGGGCTCCCCGCCAGACAATCCCTGAAAGTGTGCTCAAAGCGATCTCCAGCGCGAACCAACAAAAAGTCACATCTGGCCGGTGACCACGGCCTGGAACCCCGGCGGGATTCCGGGCCATGGTCAAATTGGGCAGGTGCTGCGGCTGCATTGGCTGCGGCACTCGCCCATCTCCCCAGGGGGTTGGCTGCGGGGGAGCGTGAAGGGGCGGGGCTGTGCGGCCGCACGTTGCACTGCGCCACCCTGCCCCCTCCCTGATTCCCCGCCGGGATCAGCCGGCACATCTGTTGGTCGTGCTGGAGTGATCCCGGGAGGGAATCTCAGGGTTGTTTCCGTGACGTCACGTCTGAAACACTCATTGTTAACAGTTTATTGTATAAAGTGTATACAATTTGTATACATGTAAAGAACAGAGTTAATGCACTCTGAAAAAATTGTTTGTTGTCGAATTATGACGTAAATTAATTTTAATAATTAAAAAATGCAAAAGTTCAGTCTCTGATAAAAATGAACAAAAGCATGTATGGTAAGGAATTAAGCACAGATATTACATTTATGTTGATGAGGACAAAACATGAAATATCCCTCAAACTCTGAAACAATTTCCATGTTCCCTGGCGTCCACGTCCTGCTGCAATACATGGAGCCGAATGCCCCCTGAACTGCAATTGCAATGAATTTGCACGTTCCCCTGGATTCCAAGCTGGAGTCAAAATGACCCCATGATGTTTTCAAAGAGGAAAGCCCCCAGTCCCAAAAACTGTTGTGCCTCCAACATTCCCCTTAAACTGTAAAGTTTTTTGTTTTAGTAAATATCTGTATGCACAGTATGATCTCCATATGGGTCTTTGTTGCCTTGTGAATCAGATAAAATTATACTAATGAGTAGCCCATTCTAAGCTTTATTTAGTGAACATTTATGCTCTGGTCTCATAGGCAATGTGAAACTGCTTAAACAAAATTAATTCTTGCTTGGACACTTTCACAAATCAAGGACTTGTGGCTTCAGTTAAATAATGATCCTCATGAAAACAAAATAAGAGAAGTATTTAAGTTGAATTAACTTGGAGTTTAGGATACTAGGGAAGCTTTCCTTCAAACATATTATTACTGAACTTATAAAACAAGGTTAATCATTCCAAACAGGATCACAGAGGCACCTGGTTTGATTATAAACTATTTATGCTGCCATGTAGGGATTTCAATCTAAATAGAAATGCAGTCACAAAAAACTATGCAGAACGGGAGTTAAGAGTGCTGCACAACTCACAGATCCTTAAGTCAAATGCTGATTAGAATGGAAACACAGTGAAAGTTCCCAGTTACTGCAAGTAACCAACACAATGACTCCTCTCCTTTACTACAATCCATATGCTTTGCTACAACTCAATATATTTGCCAACTATCACCTAACTCAAGAAACATTCAACTACATCCACAGTAGGGCTGTGCGAACGTGATTCGGATGTTTGGAGTTCGGACTGAACTTGGTCTGTTCGGACATCCGAACCAAATGTCCGAACCGAACTCGAAAACGGCCAAACAGGTCAGTCATGTTCGGTTGAGTTCAGGAGTGGGAAAAACGTGACTTCAGGTGGGAAAAATGTGACTGGAAGGGGGAGGCAGCTGAGGAGCAGACTTCCTGGCACCAGGGGTGGAGACCAGGGGTTGTTTCAGGGTCAAATGATACCGATACCCAAAAAATCTTCGAATTCGGTACCGGTATCGGTATCAATAGCGCTATTTTCGAATTTTAGGCCAAGTTCGGCCAAACTGAACTCCGCCGAACCAAACGTGAACTCGGGTTTCGAACTGAATGACCGAACGTCCGAACATCCGAACCGCATTCTGTTCACACATCCCTAATTCACAGAACCATCTCTGTGCCAGCTGAAAGATATTTATTTTATGAAGACTAGTAAGAAATACACAGTTTCACCTTCAGCCAACCCTGCTGCAAGTGCTAACATATAAACTTCACCCAAGCCACCCAATGAGTATCTGGTTGTTAAGGATGCTGTTTATTTGTTGAAAGGTTTTAGCGAGGGTTTCAGGATCACTTTTCAAGGGGACAGGGCTGCTATGGTATCTCCTAACCTGCCTTCCTTGCGGAGTCTGGAGGGGGTGGCTTCAGTGAAGGTGGCTACGGAAGTAGCCGAAGGTAGGGTAGCGGGCCCATTTGTGCCCCTCGTCCCTTTGCCAAACTTCAGGATTTCACCTTTGGGGATCGTTCCAAAGAAGGCTCCTGACTGAGTTTCAGTTGATCCATCATCTTTTGTATCCAAACGGTTTGTTGGTGAATGATGCCATTGATCCATTCATTTTTTCGGTTCCATATTCTTCATTTGATTCTGTGGGTTTGGTTAGGTGTTGTGGTAAAGGTGCTTTAACTGGCCAAATGTGACGCTAAGTCAGTATTTAGACTCTTGCCTGTGCACCCGGGGGATTTTGATATGTTAGGTTTCAAATCTGAGGGATTTTTCTATTTTGATAAGACAATGCCAATGGGCTGCTCAATTTCTTGTGCGTCTTTTGAGGCATTTAGCCGGATGTTGGAATGGGCAGTACGTAGGCACACTGGGAACCACGATACTTCTCATTATCTGGGTGTCAGAGGACTGATGTGTGTGCCAACTTGCTTTCTACTTTCCAGAACATGGCAGTTGAGTTAGTTCTTCCTTTGGCACAAGGAAAAAACGAGGGTCCAGTCCCAGTCCCAGTTCTGGCTTACCTGGGAATCAAGATGGACAAGGTAGCCAGCTGTGCAAGGTTCCCTTTAGCAAAACTGTTACCGTTGAGACAGGAAGTCAAAAAGTTTTCTAGTTCAAAGAAGCTTACACTTAGGGAGTTGCAATCATTGTTATGGTCACTGAATTTTGCCCCAAAAGTAGCAGCACCTGGACAGGCATTTTTGGCTCACCTATATAGGGCATCGGTGGGGATGTGTGCATCTCATCATTTTATCCAAATCAACAGGGAGATCTGGGCTGATCTGATGGTATGGAGTGAGTTTCTGGAAAATTTTAATGGGCTTCCTTTTGGAGGGAGGAACTGAGATTACAGGCTGAATTACAAGTGCACTCAGATGCCACTGGGGGTATGGGATTTAAAGTTTTTTTAATAAGGGATAGTGGTATGCTGAGCATTGGCTCACAAAATGGGAGGGGCGTGACATACTTTTTCCGTTGCTGGTGGCAGTGGAGCTGTGGTATCCGGAATTTTCAAACTAGACTGTTTGCTTCTCGTGCGACAACTTAGCAGTGGTTCAGGTGGTTAACTCACAATCGTCAAAATCCTTTAGGGTAACGTTATTGGTCAGGACTTTTGTGCGTACTTGTCTATTTAATAACATGCTCTTTTCTGCTTGGCAAGGTCCTGGGGTAAACAAAGTGATTGCCGATGCTCTCTCTTCCTTCCAGACCAAGCGCTTCAGGGAATTATCACCGGAGGCAGTGGAGTTTCCAGTATGGGTCCCATGTCACCTATAGAGCCTTGGAAAGGAGAAGTAGACAGGGCTGTGAATAATTTCTTAGCCCTCTCCACTCAGGCTAACTATCAATCCTGGTTTGGTGACTTTTTGAATTTTAGGGAAAGGAGGGTGTTCAAAAAACCTGCCCCCCCCCCCCCCGAAGATGAAGTCCTTAGCTTTGCAGTGGCCCTTGCAATAGAAAGGTTTAGCATCCTGGACCATTGCTGGCAGGCTGTCTGCAATATCTTTCCATTCTAAGTTAAGGTGCCAGTTAGATCTGTGTTCAGGTTTTGTAGTTTGTAGGGTCCTGGATGGTTGGTCCAGGGAAGAGGGAATTTCAGTGGACCCAAACTGTCCTGTCACCACAGTCACCCTGAGAATGCTGGAGGCTGAACTCCCTGCCTTACATTTATTCCCACAGAACTGATGTTCCTTTATTTAAGGCGGCTTTAGTGCCCTTTTGGGGGACACTTCGGGTAGGAGAATTGGTAAAATCATCAAAGAGGGGGCCCCTGGGGCACGCATTGACAGTACAGGATGTAGGCTGGGAGGGGCAGGTTATGGTACTGCGTTTTAGGCACTCTAAACAAATCAAAGGGCGAAAAGCTCAGTTTTGAGGCTCCCGGTCTCTGCTTATCCAGCATTGTGTCCAGCTACTGTGGTTTCGGACTACATGGCTCTGAACCCAGTTGGGCCACTACCCTTGTTTGTGCATTACAATGGCACACCTTTGATGAGGTACAAATTTATTTCAGTTTTCAGGAAAGCTTTAGTGGGGTTAGGTTTGCCTCCAGAGAAGTTCAGGTCCTATTCCTTTGGAACTGGGGCTGTAACTACACCATCGCTTACCAGAATGTCAGAGGCTAGAATTCAGGCAATTGGGCGATGGTGGTCAAGAGTGCATAAGAGATATGTTAGGCACTAGGAGTTGGTTTTTCAATACCGGTAAGTTGGTTACTTGTTCTTCTTATGTTTCACTAACTTTATCTGTTTTTTCTTGTTATGCAGATTCAGGAGAGACAATTGGTCGAACACGAGTGTGGATTTTTAGTCACAGTCTGGTTTTTGGGGCACATGCTCAGGCTTGTTACCAGAAATTTGCCCCTAACTTAGGATTGGGGGAGGGTGTTACTCTGACCTGGTTTGGTAGGAGAAGGCTAGGATGGAAGCAATTGCTACCTTGGTTAAAGCCGAAGGTTGCATGGTCTGTATCTGACATTATTATTATCCATCTGGGGGAAAATGATCTTCTGAGAATGTCAGGTGTCGAATTAGCACTGAAAGGGGTAGGGGGGAGTTGGAAGGGAGGAAGAGAAAGGCTTCAGTCTCTCACCACGCACCACCTCAGCTCAGCACCCAACAGGTGGTATAATATTTCCTCAGGATCTTGTGTGGCCCTAATACTCCTGTATGGAAGAAGGCCAGATCATCATAGTGAGCAGGAATCAGGAATGCCAAGCCCAGGGCTCTCATACCCTGCATTCGTCACAACCCACCACGCAAGGTGCAACACTCACACCCAGCCACTCGGGAATTAAGGGTGCTCCAAACAGTGAAGGTCAAGGGGGGAAGAAGCCCAGGGTCACGTATAGGAAGAGGCAAGTTCACAGTCGCTCGGGGTTAAAGGAATAGGGAAGACCTAGGTCTCGAGGAGGTTAGAAGGGAAGTTCTATCAACATGCAATCACTCTCACAACCTTTCACTCGCACAATCGCACCTTCACACTCACCAACCACACTCTGCACTCTGTCACTACGCCAGTGGTCTCCATGATAAGCTCAATCACACAAGGGCCAGTCTCTCACAGCAAGCTGATCACCAGCAAGGCTACTAAGCACTATCTGACCTTTTATGCTCTGTGGCCCCTTCCTGCTGTGCACGCACATGCACTGAGCGTCGCAATGCTACTGGAGGCCCCACCCCACCAGGCTCAGCCCACGCTGCTTGGGGGCTCGTCTGCGCGGTTGCATCTGATTGCGAGGCAGGGCCTCATAGCCCTGCCCCGCCTGTGCTGCTAGCAAACTCCTGGCACCCGCCATGGCTGTCCTGGGGGCACCGGTGTGCACCCCACCCCCCAATGATGCCGCAGCACTGCCTGACAAGCATTAGCTATTTTTTCAGACCTATGGCAGATTGAACACCTGAATGAGAACATTCGCCTGGATTGGACAAGCATGCTGCACAGAAGGCTGTGGTTTAAGGCATTGTTCCCCAAGGTGGATTAAACTCATAGAAAGGTCAACAGAGTAGTGGGCAAATGGATATGTGCAATGGGTGGTTTTGTCATAGATTGCCAGGCATCAAGTTTGAGAGGGAAGAATAGTACGGGAGAAATGATGTTCACCTTTCTAGCAGGGGGAATGATGTTTATTTGAAGGGCCTGAGGGATGGATTGGCAATTGCCCTAGGTATGGGTAGTGGTCACCTGGCTTAGCCGGTGCTCCCTTTGGTGGATGGTCCAGTGCTAAACCAGTTAATTTTGTCAGCCAAGGGGCAGTTAAGCATATTACCACACATTTAGGATGCTATCAGTGGGTGGCTGGCTATGGAGTTAAACCCCTGTGGTTAGCCATGGAGGGGGCGGTGTGTTTCACCCTTACTTGAGCTGGTCGGCCTGTGGGGGGTTGCCACACACAGTTTTCCTCCCCTTCTCAGATTGTTACTATCAGGAGGATTGTTGGCTCAGGGATTTTCCCTGTTACCCTATTGTTCCTTGGGCTGAGAGGGATCTGTTCTCCCTCATCAGAGCTGGCCTAAAGACTTTGACCAGATGGTACTGGACACATTGTTTCCTGACTGAATACATTTTGTTGTTGTAACTGTTTAATAAAGGGTGTGGCAAATTTTTCATCCAATAATTGTGTCTGTGGGGGTGCAAATATTGGTACCTTGCTAATTTCTGCATCTAGTGTGCATGATTGTTTCTCTTTCATCCAATAATTGTGTCTGTGGGGGTGCAAATATTGGTACCTTGCTAATTTCTGCATCTAGTGCGTGAGAAGTCAGGGACATTTGGGACACAAATTTATAAAACTGATCGGCCTGTTACAAAGCTAACTGAAACACTCCAGTCAATGGAAAGATTTTCGTACTCTACCACTGAGGAACACGCAGGACTAGCCTATTTTGTAAATACCCCAAGCTGTAATACTATGGGTTATTTTACCAGGGGAATTTAGTGGAGAGATGTATAATATTGACTTCCCCCTTTCCTTTACAAAAGGCATCCATGTTGCTAAATCACATAAGGTATTATTACTCGCTTCATTCAACCTTTGAGTGAGGTGACTCCAAGCCTCCTGCTTTACTCACTGAAGTGACTTTAACACATAGTGGCTTAGTCCTTGGGGCAGCTCAATCAGCAGTGAATAATTTGATGGATATCATGGCACCTAGTAATTTATAATTATCTAACATAACTAAGGCTGAGATCCTCAAGATCTCCACCAGTACAAATCTCATTAATTTAAATAGGTATTCAACTGGTACAGTATCCTGAGGATTGGAGCCTAATCCTTTTGATGAGCCACATCAAAAGTAGGTACCACCTGCCAAAATAACGATAGTTGTTTTTTTTTACATTTATTATTAATTTATTATTAATTATTTATTATTAATTAATTATTATTATTATTATCAAGCATTTATATAGCACAAGCAATGTACCTGGTGCTTTAAAAAGTAATGAAATAGACACAGTCCCTGCCCTAGGGCTTACAATCTGAGAGACGAGGGAGGGGGGGAGATGATGGAAGGGAAACAGAGGGAGAGACAAGGGGTGTAACATTCACAAAGATGCACAGTCTCAGGTGCATATGCTTGGCTTGATTACATCGAGAATGATAGCTGCCTGGTCCATGTGGTGAGGATATGAGTGCACAGCCCTCAGGCAACAGATTGTACTGGATGGTAGGTATCAGCAGGAGTTAGGAGAGGGGAGCGAGAAGTCAGGGAGCGCAGAGAGGAAGAGGTGGGTCTTGAGGAGGGATTTGAAGGTATAAAGGGAGGGGGCAAGGTGGATGTGGGCAGGGAGGGAGTTCCATGCATGGGGGGCAGCAAGGGAGAAGGGACAAAGTTGGTATGGGGAGCAGGGGAGGCGTGGGAGGGCAAGAGAGGAGACAGAGGAGGAGCAGAGTTCACAGACTGGAGTACGAAGGGAAAGTAGTGCAGAGAGGTAGGGAGAGCAAGGTTGTGAAGAGCTTTATAAGTGAAAACTAGGAGCTTGCTCATGATTCGTTCAGGAAGGGGGAGCCAGTGAAGAGAGGAGAGGAGGGGCTGCACATGGTCGAAACGACGGGCGAGGTGGATGACCCTGGCAGCAGAATTTTGGACGGAGATAAGGGGAGAAAGGTAAGAGCGGGGGAGGCCAATGAGAAGGAGGTTACAGTAATCGAGGCAAGAGATTACCAGGGCGTGAACAAAAGGTTTGGGCAGAGGAGACAGAGAAAAGGGCAAATCTTAGCAATGTTATGGAAGGAGTTTATCATAAGACAAAATCATTCATGTTTACATTACATCATGTTACAATAATGTCATAGTGGATTGTGATTTCAAACAAATCAACAGAAATGATTGTTTCTAAATCATTCATACACTAAAACAGGATTTCTATTGGATTTCCTCCAATTCCGTTGATGTCAACATTTGCTACTGCATATTAAACTGGTACCTCAATTCATAATGAAATATTACTGAGTCGTCTTGGGAGCAACCTCATTCTTAAGACTGGATTCTGATTTTGGTCTATAGCAGTATAGTATAAACATCTATATCTGGACACCTCAGGAACATGGGTTTTTTGTCTGGATTACAGGCAGTCTGGATAAGGGGGAAAGAAGCTATAGTAAAAGTAATAAAGAGTATTTGAGAATTGTGGAGGATATTAGACACATCCAAAGCAAGAAAAATACTGGATCATAGAAGTTTAGAGACGGGACTTTCTACTGTACTTGAATCTTTCTGCTTTATATTTTACCGATTTAATTCAGACTCCAAATTTGGCATAACAGATTCTTCAAGGGGTAAAATCACTTATGTAAATAGTGCAATACAATGCAAAACAATAAGAAACATAAATCATAAAACAAATTTAAAATAATCTAAATGGATAGAAAATGTGAGAGATTTTCAAAGACTCTCAGGCAGGTCCCAAGTCCCTTTTATATTCAAATAAGGATGGGCACCCAATTGTGCCTCTCCCTCCTCAGTCTGCATACGCAGTAATCATTTTCCAAACCTTTGGCCACTTTATACTTGTGGGGTTTTTCTGTGTCTATTAAATTAAGGCTCCACATTTGCTCTCCCAATCATTACCCCCTAAAGTAACTAGGTCCGAAGAAAAGATACAAATGTTCCCCTTTTGTTTACTAGGAAGATGATCCACCCATTAATATACACACAATGCTTCATCACCTTGCCTAGTAGGGGTGGGAATACCGGAAAATCCGGAATCCGATAATGCCGGTACTGGGCGTACCGGCATTATTGGATTCAACCCTGTAAATCCGGTCTGGTTACCGGATTCCGGGTACCGGATTTTTTTACATTGCAGCCATTTAAATGAATGGCTGCAATTATAAAATCCCACCAAAAAAGTAAAAAAAACAAAAAACTCCCCGAGTCCAGGCTGCCCGGGTGGAAGGGGGGACACCCCCCACCCACCCTGCCCAGCCTGGATTTTTGTTAAAAAAAAGAGCCTACCCCCCAGCACCAGCGGCCCAATCCCTAGGGGGGGGTGTTTAACACCCCCCAACCCCCCAGGTATCACCCCTACTAAAGTTGAGTGCTTTACCTTTGCGGAGCTCCGGGTGCGGCGGCGGCAGCGGCGGGCGATCCGGCGTCCTCAGCGCAGGCTGTGGCTGCCGGCATCAGAGATGCTCTAGGCCTTCCGGGGAAACCCGGAAGTTCCCCAGAAGGCCTAGAGCGTCTCTGACGCCAGCAGCCACAGCCGGCGCTGAGGCCTCCGGACCGCCCGCCGCCGCCGCCGCACCCGGAGCTCCGCAAAGGTAAAGCACTCAACTTTAGTAGGGGTGATACCTGGGGGGTTGGGGGGTGTTAAACACCCCCCCCTAGGGATTGGGCCGCTGGTGCTGGGGGGTAGGCTCTTTTTTTTAACAAAAATCCAGGCTGGGCAGGNGGGGACGCCGCGGCCGCTGGTGCTGGGGGGTGGGCTCTTTTTTTAACAAAAATCCAGGCTGGGCAGGGTGGGTGGGGGGTGTCCCCCCTTCCACCCGCGCAGCCTGGGAGGGGGAGGGGGGAGGAATTAATTGTATTTCATTGATTTCAATGGGGACACAGTGCCCCATTGAAATCAATGAAATAAAACCGGTACCGGATACTGGATTTAATCCGGGAATCCGGTTCTTTGAGAACCGGAAACCGGTAAATCCGGTACCCGGTAATTACCCTGGGGTCCCACCCCTATTGCCTAGTGTATGTTGTGTGCACAGGGTGCACACACCTTCTGTGCTTTATGCAAGCATGCACACTTGCACCATGCACACACCATACACACACCGTGTGCATGTTATACATGCAGTGGGCCAAGCAGTGTGGGCACATTCAGTGTTCTGTGCATGGGTAATGCACACTTGCTGCATGATTGCACCTCGGACTGGGCCCTAGGCTAATTCACCTTTCTATCACTTTGTGATCTGGAAGTGAACTTTTATAATTGGATCTCAGTATGTATCAGAGGAAATAATATTAGAAATAGTTATTCATAAAATCTAAGAGGCCGAGGAGCCTAAGATTGTGATCCTCAGTCCACTTACTCAAGAAGAACTGTTTCGGAATAAATTGAAGCCTAAGTTTTACTGACTTAAAAAGAATAAGGCCACCATCTTGAAATCTTTTACTCACCCACAAGGGGTTTCATGGACTGGAAGGGACACCTTGTGAGTAAGTAGTTTCAGGATTGTGGCCCATTAGATTACTACTTGATATCTACGTAATATGTATGCTCTATGCGAGCATGATTGTATTTTTTATGTTTTAAAATTGTTAGCCACCCCGAGCTGTTTTCAGGAGGGGCGGGATATAAATCGATACAAAAAATAAAATGATAACATATATTCATAAATGAAAAATAAATATTTTCTTGCTTTTTTCTATAAATATATTTTATAGATGTCTATAAATTATACGTAAATTAAGAAATTATATATAAAACTATATATTTATTTTTCACTTGCTTTGCCATTTAACTGCTGTGATCCTGTAGAACAGAGGGTGTTTTTAAATGAGACCAGGGCCATCCCAAGACATTTTGCTGCTCTAAGCGAAGACAAAATTTGGCGCGCCGCCCCTCCAAGTGGTGGTATGCCCGCCGTCATCAAAATGTTAGTTTACAAATATTACAAGTCGGACATACTAAATAGACTATGAGACAGTAGAATCAACATACAACATGCTTAAAGACCTTTTTATAACTGCTGCATTATACGTTTTTATACCGAGGTTGGTTGTCAATATCAAGAAACAGTAAACATGTACCTCACTTGAGTCCTGTGAAGTGTCTGAGAGCTATTGCTTCCCGGGGGGAGGGGGAGGCTGTGACTCTGAAATGAAACGCTCTCTGCTCTTGGATTTAGGAGTTTGTTTTAAAAGGCAGCAGGTCCTTTGTTACCTCAGATTTTAAAGTCAGTTTGCATGGATTCCTCTTATTTGGCTCCCGCACCCTTCCTAGCAGAGTTGGAGGCTATAAGGAAAAATTACACCTTGCAGCTTTTCCAGGGGGATAAAGGAGAGGTGTCGGGGGTGGAGACAAACCGTGTCTTATAGTGTGATGGGAGTGAATGCAGCCTCAGGTCACATCCCATTCCCCCCTCCCCTTGCAGCTGAAAAGGGGAGAGGGGCTAAGGAGGAGGAAATGGGACTATTTGGTCAGGAGGTGGGAAAGTGAAAAGGAGCTGGACTGAGCGAGACCTCATTGCAAAGTCGGTCCTGTCCCTCCAGCAGCAGCAGCAGCAGCAGCAGCAGCAAGGGTAGCATAGCCAGGCACCGGCAGCAGCAGCAGTGTGATCCCTAAGCACTTCCTCCACCCCCCACCCCTTACAATTGCAAAACTTCCCCAAGTCAGGGATCTGTGTGCCCTGCGTTGCTCCAGCTCCAGGATCTCTCGGCTCCTCAGCCAAGCTCTGATCCCACAGCAGGACTGGGGAATCGCCCCTCCACTTGCTCTCTTCTGGAGACAGACTAGTGAGTTTGATCGCTCCATGCAGGAGCTGGGACTGCTGCTTTGCTGGGGGGAAGGAGCTGTGGGGAGCCCGGTGCGTGCCTGTCTGGCCCAGGGGACAGGAAGGGGGAGTGTGAGACTCCCTGCTCCCCAGCTGCCCCTGAGGGACCATGCTATGCTGTGGCTTGGGGGCGATGGCTGCTGCTGTTGCTCGGGCTCCTCTTGTTCAGTAGGGTGCCGTGAGTTTGTTTTTTAAAAAAGTTCCCTGCTGCCCACCGCTCTCCCCCAATCTGCTGCTCTAGGAGGCCGCCTAGGTCTGCCTAGTGGCAGGGACGGTCCTGAATGCGACGCTTCCACACATGGCCCCCCATCATCCACGTGTCCAACCGCTCCGGTGGCGGTGGTTCATGGAGAGGCATGTTCCTGTGACCCATGCAGAGACCACCCATGGCCATGCACGAACCACTTCTGAAAAATCCAGAGTGTCCCATGTGGGCCAGCATGGCCACCCCCATGGATGTGGCAGCCATGCAGAGAAAGCCACTCATTTGAAGGGCTCTCCTCTCACACGATGCATATGTGGGCACCCAGCAACTGCACCCCTCAGTGTTTATGGACCCCCCACTCCCGCAGCGCTCATTTTAAAACATCCAGCTTTAGAATCTGCCCATAAGTGAGCAACTCGGATTTATTACCACGACACTAGAGAGGTAATAGACAAAGAAAAATAGTTGTGTTTTCTTCAGTTGTTTGCATAATTGCATACTGTTTGAAAATGTATAATCATTTTGGGAGAATTATTATCCCGCTTAATGATTAATAACTATCCTCCTGAGCATCAAGAGGGCATCAGCAGTTAGCCAGATGCTACTGTTGGGACTGTTAACAATTTTTAAAGAGTGTTTTGTAGTCTAATGCTTCTAAGCTGACTTCTGGAACTGTTGGAGGGATTGAATTCTTTTGTCTTCAATTTAAAAAGAAAACAGTCAGATATCCTAAGTCTCTCTTTGTTGAGTGGTACTTTTAAAGTGAGTTCAACAGAAACGTAGTTTGTCTTTTTTATGTCTACTGATTTTAAAAAAAAATTCATTATATCCTAAGATGAAGCCCAACAAAATGTAGGTGGTAGAAGAGGGGGTTATCTGCATATCTTTACCGCCTTTCTGTGTTTGCCTGTACAGTATATGGAGCCCAAACAAGACAATTGTATGGAGTCCAAACAGGAAAATTATATACAGTGATTATCTAGTAAGTAAGCACAAGCTTCTCAAGTATTTATAGATGAACTAACAATGGTTGCGATACCAATGGGAGATCCTTTATTATTATTTTTAAACACATTTTTTCCTTTTTGTGTTTTTTTTTAATGATGAGCCATTCTTTTCCTTTAGGTTTTCCTTCCTAATTTGGAAACAAGTCTGCACAACCATCCCTATTGCATATTATCATGGGACCCATGAACTGACGGGTAATGGTTTTAGAGTTAACCCAACAGTGCCAATTATCAGTCTGCAGTGTCCAGTGAAGAAGGCAACTAGGAACTCAGCAGCCAGAGCAATTGTATACTGCGTGACTTTAACAAAAACATACAGTCTCTTTGAAGTCCGTGAACTTTTTTGTGTTACTTTTTTCTTTGTAAACTTTTAGTATCATGCAAATGAATTTTTTTGGGTGTTGTGGGTGGGGTTGATAGTGCTCGTCATTTTAATTTTTAATTTTCTGGTGCATTCAGAAATGGAAATTTGGTACACAGGCAATATTTAGTTATCCAGCAACCCAGCTGCAACACCCAAGTTCTGCTTGATTGAAAATATTAACATTGGCATTTCCAAAATTTGCACATGCAGAATATATACTCAAAAATTCTAGA
Organism: Sphenodon punctatus; assembly: GCA_003113815.1. NCBI lineage: Eukaryota > Metazoa > Chordata > Lepidosauria > Sphenodontia > Sphenodontidae > Sphenodon > Sphenodon punctatus. Next base: position 2,522,218 of record QEPC01000029.1, on the reverse strand, counting down.
TACACCAATGTGCAAGTGGCAAAGTAGAGGTTAGGTTGAAGTTAACCTAACCTTCTAAAGTTAGGTCCAAGATGTTATAATTATTGCTTCTACTTCTGTTGTTGTTTGCTTGGCTCTCTCTACACTTCTTGGAGATTACTTTTAAACAGCAACATAAACAGCCCTTGGAAATTTCCACCACATGTAGCAATATGCTTATTTGTTAAGAAGTCATTCTGCCCACCAAGACAACAAGCCCAATGCTGTATTGTGACTGCCACAATTACACATGTTATGCATGCAACGTAACATCTGGATAGACTTTTAAAAAAAAAAAAAAAGCTGAAGGTTTACTAAACAAATTTTAAAGCTATAACATGACTCCCAGAAAACCTGTACAAAATGTCTGGATTAAGAAGGTGCAGTCCTTCTTAAGCAGAATAAAAAATCTTTTGATCCACAAATAGCCAACAACATCCTGAATGAAGCCTATTAAGCATACTGGGAAAAAGCAACCTGAGTAATGGTAATGTCAAGATATAGCATAAGCATAGCCATTGATCAGGAAGAGCAGTGCAGTAGAAAACCCACCTGATATACAACAACAGATGGTCTTACTGAATAGTGTCACCACTCACTTGACTAATGATGATAAAGTAGACAAAGATAAAATTTTGAGATGTCAATAGAAAAGAGCACATTGGTACAACTAATCCTCAGTTCAGCCAAGATGAAAACTCCACTTACTCTCTAGGGAAGAAATAGAAACTCTGAAATCAATGACAACAAGGAAAGCTTGCAGCCTTGACAATATTTATGACCAATATAACAGCAACATCTTTGGGGCAAAATCCCACACTGGTTTCTCTTTTTAGGTATCTCATGTCTTACAGGAGAACATACTACCCAAGTTACAATCCACAAATAAACTAAAGTAATAGCTTGATCAAAACCAGGTAAAATCCACTCTTTAGCAGCTAGCTACTACTCAGTATTACTCCTGAGCTGCTGCTCTAAACTCCTGAAACAGCTGATCCATCAGAGAATTACACCTGTGATGACAGAACAGTTTTTGAGTGATGATCAGGTAGGTTACCAAACAAGTGTAACCACCAGATAACACTCACGGTGAATGCCGAGAATGGAAGAAACTGAAACTGTTCTTCTTGACCTTAGAGCAGTCTACAATACCATCTGGCATACTGGTCTGTTGTACTTGGTGTTGATTTCAAGATTGGTTGCCATAGTAACTGAGCCGATCCTTCAAAAGCAAACATTTTCAGGTGGCTCTCGGCCACAGAAACAGTAACTGGAGATTCCAGAATAAAGGACTCACACAAGACTCAAAGCTGGCACTTACTTAATGTATTCCCCAGTCCCCTACGGGAAACAATCTAGAGGTGGATCAGGGATGTCAATAATAGCTTAAGGTTAAGACAATGCAACTTCCAAAAGATTGAGGAGACTATGCAGAGTGGTATGTCTTCCATAAGCTTTATTGTAAGATGCTAACAGAAACCCAGCTTATCAAAAACCATGTCAACAAATTTTCCCAAGGAGATTAATAACATTTTAATAGTCATTGGCTGGCACACACTCCAAAGCCAAATTATCTAGGGGTCACCGCAGATTGCACACTCATGTACAAATACACTCTCACTAAAGTAGCTGAAAAGGTCAAGAGGAGAAACTACTTCCTGAACAAATTGGTATGGTCTACTTGGGGAGCTGGCACACAAACGTTACATAGCTTAGGTCTTGTTTATACTTATTTGATTAATTTGGTGCCCCACTGTGATTAAACGGTGTCCATACCAGAGGAAGAAACATACAGGTTAATGAGCTGTTCACAGGAGGGGCGGGATACAAATGGAATAAATAAATAAATAAATAAATAAATAAGACCATGGAAATTATAAAAAAACAGGGTAAAGCTACAAAACAACCCCAAAATGGTATGATTACTATTCCTAGCCAACATTCCTCTACTTATCATCCAGTATAAGACTCCGACCATCAAACTGATTGCCAAGGCATGTCATATGCCATATTTACTGCTGTTCAGGAATAAACAGAATGCATATTACTATCTAATCCATGTTGCTTAATTTCCATCCAGCTGATAAATCATCAGTGCATCGGGCGAAAACAGACGTGATGGAGGCAAGGTGCCTCCTAGGGCTGCCCCGGTGTGGACCACTGGCGCAGCTGCCACTCCTTGGGTTGGCGGGGAGGGGTGTTTACATGAACAGCTGTCCCGCCATAACATGAGGGTGCGGACTGCTGTCACAGATTCCTCCATGCCCCAGGTCGGTCTGACAAGTTTTCCACATGGGATAGGACTCCTGCACCCCTGCTGCTCAGCAAGATCAGAACCCTGAAAAGAGCTGTCGGGTGGTCAATAACAGACAGGAGGGAGACAGTTAGCCCATATTAGCCTGGATGTCAGGGCCTTTGACCATGCTGCATTTACGACTACCACCACCTGGAGCATCCCATTATGGCTGGCAGCCCATCCCAGGATGGCAGTGGGTGAACATCTGGCAATGACCAACCAAACATGCAGGTGAGTCCCAGGTTAAGGTGAGCTATATCATGGGCTAAAGTGGGCTAATGTCACATCTGTTTTCACCAATCCTCATAGACAGACTTCAAGCAAAGATTTCCAACACTTCCAGGAACTCCAATATCACCACTAGACTGGATGAACAATTACCTGGTAGACTCTCACATTGGGTATTTTCAGACGTTACGGGCAGCCGGTTCACCACAGTGAACCACCAGGGGGGGTGAGCAGCGCAACCACGCCCGGGGGTTGGAAAACGACCCAAACAGACGGGCCGGGAACGGGACCACGGGCCGGAAGCGGGCCGCACCATCGCAGGCCGCGGCAGCACAACAGACGTGCAGCCGAACCCCTGCCAGGCGCTAAACCCTCACAAGGCACCAGGCAGGGGCGGGACACGGACATGGCCGCCTGATGGCAAACGAAGTCACAGGGCACACAAGGGAACGCCCACACAAGGGAAACAGGAAGGGAGGGGGGAAGAGCGAGAACAGGCTGACAGCCGGCACACACAGCGGACCCGCAGCGGGGCACAATGCACGGCCACACGCCCGGGCACACACACACACACACACACCAGGGAAAGGTCGGGAAGGGGGGGCAGGGGCACCCGGAACACCCCACCAGGAACAACGGGAGGGACGAGGGGGGGCACCACCAAGGGGCAAGGCACAGGCAGCAGCAACCCCCACCCCCACACCACCCCAGTCCAAGGAGGCGCCCCCACAGGAACAGAGGCAGTCTCGGAGGGGGGAGCAGACCCCCAGAACAAGGCACGTTGGGGGCCCCCAATGCACAGCGGCCCGGTGGAGAGGGTCCAGGAGGAGGAGGAAGGGGGCCCCACAGTCAATGGGGGGCACATGCAGGGCAGCCGGGTCTGGTGGAGCCCCTCTGCAGGTCCAG
>QEPC01000029.1:2456777-2499218 GCA_003113815.1 Sphenodon punctatus | reverse complement strand
AACGCCACCGAACCGAACGGGCGAACACGAACGCGAGGTACGACCGAACGACCGAACACGAACACACGAACCGAACGCGGCCGAACCGCCGAACACGAACACATGAACCGACCGCGGCCGAACCGAACGGCCGAACACGAACCGCGATCTGTTCGCTCATGCCTACTTATAACATCAGGAACCTTTGCCCAATCTTTCTGGAATTTGGAGGGATTGGTAATCTTGGGAGATTCATAATCTTCCCAGGTTTTATGCAAATTGGATGGAAGATAAAGCAGTTGTAGGAATGTGTATGCAGCTTTTCTTAAAATTGCAACATTCAATTGCTTATAAAAGCGGTTCCCTTTATCCAATCTTTTTGAAATTTGTTACACATAGTGCCCTCCATTGGGGGTATAATATCCGCAGGTCCATCAGAATTGAATAAGAAAGAAAAAAGTTATAGCTAGAAATACGTTTTTCAGGTTTTTTTCCATTATTTCAAAAATTAAAATTTGTTTTCGTTTTTGTTATTATTTTTCATTTTTGTTATTTCAATAACTAAAAAGGAAAAGGAAAATTTTCATTTTCATTATAATAATAACGAAAATGAATTGCACACCCCTACTTCCTGGCTGGTAAATTTGAATGTGTTGTTTTTTAAAAAACTTTCTGAGCATGAACGGCTTTTTCAAAAATGGTGCTGGTGTGCTGAGGCTGGCAGCACCATCTTTGAAAAGGGCTGAGCATACTCAGGGTTGTTGGTTTTTTAAACTGTATTTATTTATTTATTTATTTTATTTTATTTTGTTATCCCATCCTTCCCCCAAAAGGACTCAGGGCAGTTTACAAATAAAATATAAAATTAACATATAAAACATATGTAAAAGCATATTTAAAAGTCCATACAAACAATACAAGATGAAAACAACCCCAAAACTCCACAATCCTCCCACAAACCCCCACAAAACCCACCCAATACCACCTCCCCATGTCCCACATCCAACCTCTCCTCACAACCCTACCCCAAACCCACCCACCAAACCCCCAATCCCCATCTCTGTCTGCCAAATTCCTTTACCAACAAAAATGTCTTACACCACCTCTGGAAGATGCCCAGGCTCAAACAAATGTCTGGGAGAAAGGAGTTCCATAACATTGGAGCAGCAAAAGAGAACACCCTCTGCGAGCCCTCATGGTATGAACAAGACTAATAGATGCTATCCACAGACATCTTAGGGGCCAAAATGGGGCATGGAAGGACAAGTGGTCTCTCAGATATGTGGGGCCCAGACCATTCAGGGTTTTAAAGGTCAAAACCAGCACTCTGAATTGTGCCTGGAAACCTACAGTGAGTCAGTGCAGGCTACAGAGTGCCGGTGTAATGTCATCCCGAAGCCTCACCCCACATTCTGCACCAGCTGCAGCTTCCAAACAGTCATCAAAGGCAGCCCCACATAGAGTATATTGCAGTAATCTCGCCTCAAGGAGATGGAAGCATGGATGACAGTAGCCAGAAAAGAAAAGGCCACAACCACATCACCAGATGGAGTTGGTGAAAAACGCTCTGAGCCCCAACCACAACCTGACAAATCAGGCATGGCAAGGGATCCAGAAGTACTCCAATGCTGTGGACCTGATTAACTTTCAAAGTTACCAGCTGGGAAGATGCCATGCATCAGCGTGGGACCCCTCCAGATGGTAAGTAATCCACCCCTGACCCCCCTGCTAGGGCCCTTGCCCTGCCTAAGCACCCACCCAACCATGACACACACCCCATAGGCCCCTGACCCCATTCCCTGGCCTCAGCTGGCCTATTACCTCCCCAGTCAGTGGGAGCCAGGGAAGGGGGAGGAGGGGCCTAGCACTGGCCTCCAGACCCCTCTTACCTGTCCTCTGGTCCTGCTCCCTGTACTAAACCAAGGATTTTCCAAGTTCTAAAGTTCCAGGGCCCTTCTTCAGAAATTTCGAACTCAGGAAATAAAGGCCGAATTCACTGGTCCTCAGTGTTTCCTGAAGGCATGAATTTGAATCTATTCATTTACAAGGCTCACTTTGGTTGTTCCTCATATTAGTACTTCAGTATTTTCTTAGCTTTGGTATTTGCTGTTGAATCTTTTGTGACTCATTGCTTCATGTCTTTAGCAATACTACTTGGAAGGGGATACTATTCTATGTGCTGAAATACCTAAAGTCTTTGCAGGACCAAGTTCAAGGGAAAGGGGGCATAACCAGCTGCAGGGGACAATCCACTACATGGGAGTCAGCCTATGTAGAGGCACGTCTCTGATTATAGCAACAGTTCCTTGGGGCATGGGAAATTGCAGGACTCGGTATGTGTTACAGGGACCTGTAAAAAAGAACAACTCTTTTGAAGATTAGCAAAAAGACCAGGGAGGGACTTACAAACAAAGAGAAGTTGAAAGGAGGTCACCTCAGCTTCACAACAGACTCAGGGGGAGATCCAGTATTCGACCATGTCTGCAATGTATATATGTTTTGGAAATCAGCAAACAAATAATATGGCATGTTCTGTCTGGAACTGATTGGGTGGATCCTTCAAGGACCTATCCCCACTGTTTCAAACCTTGTTACAGTCATTGGGGAAAATCCAAGGTCCGCACATACACATCTTGTGTGAGCTTGGTGTATGTGCGCAATGAATGCTTGGTACGTGCATTGGACACCTTGAGTGTGCACTGGATGCAACATGTTTTACATCTCAGATGGTTTCCACCCCAGAATTCTGAAGGAACTAAAATATGAAATTGCAGACTGGTAATTTGTAAGCTATTGCTAAAATCTGCCATTGTACCCAAGGACTGGAATAAATGTAACACCAATATTTTAAAAGGGCTCCAGAGGTGATCCTGGAAACTACAGACTGGTGAGCCTGACATCTGTGCTGGGCACAATGGGAAACTATTATTAAAAACAGAATCATTGGGAATATTGATAAACATGGCTTAATGAGGAAGAGTCAACATGGATTTAACATAGGGAAGTCATGTCTCACTAATCTACTGGAAATTTTGAGGGTGTGAACAAGCATGTGAAAAAGGAGTAGCCATTGATATAGTGTATCGGGATTTTCATAAAGCATTTTATATGGTCCCTAATGAGAGACTCTCGAAGAAATTAAAAAGTTATGGGATATGAGGCAGTGTCCAATTGTGGATTGGTAACCCGCTAAAGTATAGGAAGCAAAGAGCAGGACTAAATGATCAGTTCTCACAATTGAGAGAAGGAAATGGTGGAGTAACCCAGGGATCTCTACTGGGATCAGTGTTGATTATTGTATTCATTAATGATCTGGAAAGGGGAGTAAGGTTATCAAATCTTCAGATGACACCAAGTTATGCAAGGTAATTAAAACATGAGCAGACTATGTAGAATTGCAGGGGGATCTTGCAAGATTGGGTGACTGGGCATCTGAATGGCAGATGGAATTTAATGTGGACAAGTACAAAATGATGCACATAGGGAAACGCAATCCAAACTTTATGTACTAAATGCTTAGAAGTTACCACTCAGGAAAAGGACCTTGGGGTCATTGTGGACAATACACTGAAATCCTCAGCTTAGTGTGCAGCGGCAGTTAAAAAGGCAAACAGAATATTAGGAATTATTCGTAAAGGGATAGAGAATAAAAGTGTAAATAACATAATGTCAATATATAAATCCATGGTGAGACTGTACCTTGAATATTGTGTGCAGTTCTGGTAGCCCCATCTCAAAAAAGATATAGTTGAAATAGAAAACGTACAGAAAAGGGCAACAAAATGATAAGGGATATTGAACGGCTCCCCTATCATAAGAGGCTGGATAGGTTGAAGCTCTTCAGCTTGGAGAAGAGAGGACCGAGAGGGGATATGATAGAAGTTTATAAAATCCTGAGTGGTGTGTAACAAGTTAATAGGGAAAGGTTACTCACCCTCTCAAATAGTACTAGAACTAGAGGACACTCCATGAAACTAACAGGTAGCAGATTTAAAACAAATAAATGAAAGTATTTTTTCACTTAGCACACAGTTAAGTTGTGGAATTTGTTGCCAGAAGATGTGGTCAAGGCTGGTAGTAGCTTGGTTTAAAAAAGGGTTGGACAAGTTTCTGGAGGATAGCTACTTCAGCAGCTATTAGCCAGGTAGGGTTGGGGAATCAAACCTTTTACTGTCGGGAATAGGAGTGAACAACAGGTAATAGATTGCCCCATAGTGACCTGTTAGGTACTTCCTCCAAGCGACCAAGATTGGTCACTAGTGGAGACAGGTGTTGGACTTGCTAGACCATTGGCATGACCCAGTATGGCACTTATGTTCTTACGTTGCACACCCATGTGCGTGTGACATGCACGCATGCACTAAGCACAGCCACCTTTTATGTGTGATAAAATTCAGAAGAAAGTCAGGGAAAGTACCATATACCAAAGTACAGACATAACAAAAGAACTGAAGTGAAATGCACTAAATATTGAAATAAATTATAGGGCCACAGTCATGGCCCTATAGTTAAGGTGGTAGCAAACTCTCATTGAACAGCACCTATGCTGTTCAATGGGAGTCACTAGAGCAAATACTTTCAGTTGGCGACCATTCTAGCTTTCCTCCAACAACACATGTATTCTGTGATTATGAACAATGAAGGGGAATCCAGGGGCGGGGTGGGGACTGATGATGGGGGGTCCCCATCCCTCACCTGCCTCTGCCTGCTAGTAATGCTGCAGGAGCAGGAGCAGCAGCAGCAGCGGAACACTGGGACACCGATCGGACTGAGAAATAAAGCTGTTTGTTTACAAACAACTTCTCCCCATCTGAGTGATCAGAAGGTTGTTGCCTTGTAAAGAAGGTTCTTCAAGATGGCTCAACATATTCTCAAAACTGGGTTATGCATGATTACCATAGTCAAATAATAGACCACGTGATGGTCTCGAGCTCCTCTAGTATAAAAAGCACTCTCCACCTCAGAATGACAGTTCCTTCCACCCCTTTCTAGGAATAAAAGAAAAAAATTCCATGCAGGGCCGGAAGGGTGGATGTTGTGAGAATGTTTGGAGCCTTTACAAGGCATGTGTGGGTGCGTCTCGTATGAAAGCAGTCACTTGTGCACTCCTGTGTATCATGCATCTCCACCCACCACCCATGCACAGAGAAACCTGGAAAAAAACAGGTTGCTCCATGTGGGGGATATGGGGGAATGAGTGAGTGCCTTTGTGCTCGTGAAGTGTTCTTGTGTCTGGGGCCAGCATATGTATTAACAAAACTATTAAGTTTCAAAAGAAGGGCAAATTACCTAGACAAAAAACCTTTGTTTAAGAGGCTTGTTAAGGTGGCATTACAAATTATACTCAAACATTAACATGACAGTAATTTTATTAAATATCAGACCAATCTATATATTTTTCTTTTCTTATTCATTAATTTTAAAAAATATGACTTAGCTGAAATTAAACTGTATACATTCCTCATCATCAACTATAAGTATTGTTCCGTCACCATACCACACATATGCAGCTTAATTTCAGTTGTCATCATTTTTAAATTAATGAATATGCCTTAACATACAATCTACTGTCAGGTTAACGTTCAAGTACAATTTGTAATGCCGCTTTAACAAGTTTCTTAAACTGAAGGTTTTTTGTCTAGGTAATTTTGCAAAAGCAGAGAATGTAATTTAGGATAATTCTCTTTGGAAGTGAATATCTAAACTGTATTTGTGAGTTTAAAAATGCACTTTTATTTCTTCTTTACTCCATGTGTATGACTGCCATACTTTTATAATGACTACTTTTTGCAAAAGATGTTGTATTCTTCATTCACTGTAAGTGACAGAACCATTAGGCTGACAACTTACAGAAGTACCCTGATTTCAATAGATCCCATAGTGCAAAATACATATTATTTTTAATCAGAATTGTCATTTTACAAAGAAACAGCTTCAAAGGAACTATTCATGTGTATGCCATCAATGCCTATTAACTAGAATTGAAAAAGCCATCCAAATCTGCACATACTACTCTTCAAATGCATTCATAGCATTAACTGTAGTGGCACTAAATTCCTTGTTGAATGTACTGGAAATGCATGTGCACAGCAAAGCTGGAAATGTGCCAGAGCTTGACAGGGCATAGCCCCAGTATTCTGCCATGATACAGATTTGTAGCATTTTAGGGATGGAAAGGACATTATAGGATTCATCAGTTCCTTTCGCTGTCCTATACCTAACTCATCTCTGACAGATCTTTATCACTTCTATTGATGGGGTCGCCACAGCCTGCCTTCATTTTATATTTACCTGACTAAGCACTGGAATGGTTAGGAAATTCTTCCTGATACCTAGTCTTAAAGGATGAAGCCACATGAGACACCTTCTCTGCTTTGGGCAGCCTTACCCCACTCCAGGCAGCTTTACCACATCATGCAGTGCATTATTTGGTGGGTGGTCACCAGATATTCCCACTGCCACCTGTCAGGCAGCTGGCTGCTATGTGCTGTGTCCTCAGAAGAAGGAAGATAAGGCTTCCCAAGGTGCGGCAGCTTGTCTGCCCGATCACCATCTGCCCTGCCGCACTGCAAGGTCTTCTGAGGGGCTTTAAGTGGCAGCCAAAAGCTCCAGTCCTGTGCGGCCACATCATGGCTGGGGGCAGGATAGTGGTCAGCCTGGGAGAGGGAGGCAGGCTGGGCCAGGTGCCCACTTGTGTGGCTGGTGCCTCAGCCCAACTTGCGCCATGGCAGGAGGTCCTACAGCATCCTGCCCGGCTTTTCTTTTGGTCATGGCTCCCTGCACTGACCTTGCAGTGTGGCAGCTGTGCTTTTCCACCACAGGGCCATGCAGGGATTGGGCCCTCCACAGTTTGTGTGGCAGCACCCTAAATCTTTCCTCCTTCCATTTAAGGCCATTACCTCTACTTCTACCATCAACGACTGCAGACAGCAGATCGTTCCCATCTTGCTTATCATTGCCTTTTATGCATTTGAGAACTGCTATCATGCTCCCTGTTGTTGTTTAGAGTGTGTTTGCCCTGTTGATTCCAAATATGAGAGGCACAAGAAAATAAACCTATACTTCAACTTTAATAGATGAGCCATGGACCATCTTTCAAAGATCTGCATAATTATATTTGATATTAAGGACAATATACTAAACATAGATGTTGTCTCTATTCTCTTACACATGTTTAATGTGCTAACTGACCAGTAGGGATGGGTCTCTGGGCAAAAATTCAGTTTTGGTTACTTTTGGTTTCGATTCTCATGTATTTCGGTATCGATTGTTTTGGATCTTTTGCATTGATTTTTGTTTTGGATTTTTAACAGCCATTTGTCCTACTGAATTCAATGGGGACAAAACACAATGTTAAAAAATCCAAAACAAAAACCAATGGAAAAGATCCAAAACAACTGATACTGAAAAAGAACCAAAATTTCAGATTAATCCAAAATACAATTATCAGGTCCTTTAAACTCTTTTTGAAACTGAGAGTTCCATCCCTACTGACTAGTAAGCTAATTAAACTGAACCTTTTAATATATAGCTTAGACTGTGCTCATTCTTACTTGAAGAAGCACTGTGCAAAACTCAAAGGTTTGTGCACATACCCCAACAGAGTATGTGCACAAACTCTGTTGTGCACATACTCTGTTCAATAGAGAGAGGGAGGGGAAATGAAAATACTAGTTCAATAGTACTGAATATACTAGTTCAATAGAGAGAGGGAGGGGGAAATGGATCCATGTTTTTGTCCTGTCCCTTGTCATATCCAGGATGAGAGTCTATTCTGCCCAGGGAATCGGTTGATCTTCTCATAGGTGCATCAATAGGCGCAAAACAAAAATGAATTGCACACCACTACTGTCTGGCCACCCAAATAAAGAGTATGACTCTAGATTTTAAAGTCATCTAGAGTTCTACTCTGTTGGGTTGTTGACTCAGTAAAACTTCTTTCATGGAACCATCACCTTAGTGTGCACATGAGTGGAGATTTCAGATTAACCGTCTCCCTCAGAAACCGAACACTCTTTCATCTGTATATTAATGTCATACCAGCAACCCAGTCACAAAAGTTCAGAGTGGTTTCACATCTACTTTGTCACTCAATCTTAGTGCAGGTGCAGCTAAGTATGGACTAGGAATTGCCTTGTAGAAGCCTGCCCCTTACACTTTTACTATGGGCATGACCGTAATGGACCAAAAGACACAAATGGGGCCTTTGTGTCTTTTGGTCCATTATGGTCATCCATTCCACAGGTGCAGCTAAATATGGACCAGGATTTGCATTGTAGAAGCCTGCCCTTACCAAACTGCATGGGGATAGGAGAGCTCTGTGCTCTAAAAGTGATAGTGCTGTGCTCTGGTGGCCTGTTACATACTTACTAAATAAATATCTTATTACACTTGGTACTTTTAGATGAACGCAGAGATAGCCTGCCCTTGGAGCTGCTCTGGGGTGTACCCCTGTGTCCGCCCGCTTCCAGCCCTACCTGGGCCCATTTTATAGGGACCCAGTGGGTTCCCCAACCTTAGGGTCTGCCTACGCAGCACCCCCTCACTCACACCATAGAGATGCAGGTGATTGTCTGATGCTCTAGGCTGGCACCAACTCGATGGTGTTGTCCATGGCAATGACCAGTCGAGAGTTGAGCTGCAGCTTGAGTCTGCCCATCAGACAGACACGGCTCCACTTTCAGCCAGTGCTCTGGGTTTTCTCAGTCAGAATGTTCCGGAGCACTGCTGGCAGGGCTGCCCGAGAAAAGGCACAGCGTGCTCCGCTTGCACATCTCAAGCGACTCTTTTAAATGGACAGACCAACCCAGGAGTAAAGCAGGGTGGCACGGGCAGAACCAGAGCCATCTAAAAGCACCCATTGTCTCTGCATGCAGTACTGCAGCTGGAGTAGAGCCAATGTCAGGTGGAATGGAACAATTACATCATGGGTCTTAGATGTAACTCTTTTACTAATGCAACCAAAAAGACATTTGTCTTTTTTAATATATATACACACACATCACCTTACTAACTTAGTGTGTGATCTACTATAAACTGCAGATACTTCTCAGCAGCACTACCTCCTCCCCCCCCCACACCTCCTCCTTCAAAGTTCAATATTTTGTATATTTTCAACAAGCACAAAAGCAGTTTTACAGAATATAATAAAACATATTGCCCATAGTTTATTTCTCTAGGAATCACCTCATCCCTTTGCAGAGGACTTGTCCAGGTCAGAGGACGGCATAATATGCTCCAAATATCCCAAAGTGGAACACAGTCCATTATGGACCATAGCCAGTTGGCACAGTTTCCAGGTTGCTATTGTAGACTGTATTGGGTTGCAACTTGCTCTTACTAAGTAAGGTTTCAGTCATCTAGTTCTTCCAGCTTCAAGTGCCATTGGGAGAAGTTGTTGGTACCGTCCTCTGTTCAGGATGCTTTGTAGCCTTGGTATATCAGTTAAAATACATACAGTCTGGGCACCGAACAAATGTATCTCTCTATAATGGAGATAGTCACAGAAAATGCCAATCTCTTAAACTGAAATAGGTCCATAAAGGAATTATCTATATACAGACCAATTTCCTTATCTAGTTATTAAAGTATTGGGAACCTTGATATTTAAAAAAGGAGGGCTATATGTTGCTTGGTAGCTTGACAACAATTTATACAATAAGGAACTTATGAACAGATACTTGAATTTGTGTAGAAAGACACTTCACACTAATATGCTAACTATTTTATTCCTGGATAGATGGGGAAAATATAAAGCATCTGAATGGCTAAGAATTTGAACCTGGAGTTATCGCTTATTACTACAGATGTACAGTTCCTTGTCTGCCAAATTAGCTAGCCTTGCTGTCCCAGTAGGCGAATCAAGTCTTTATGAGAAGAATTCAGTGTACAAAAATTGTCTACCGAAGGATCACATGCTGCAGTGCAATCACAGGCGTCACATCTGCAGTGATGACTGTGGCTCCTGCAGCTACTCAGCAGACTCATGAATCGCTGAACTGAAGAAAGCTAGAAGAAAGGATAATTAGTGGCAGCAGGGATCAGGCTGAATTCCTGGCACAACACTGCAGTCCACTGAGCCAAATGGCTGAGCACCATCAAGAACTGGAAGAGACACTCTCACCCAGGGAAAAGATCCTGCCTTCGGCCGTGAAGAAAAAGCAAGAGTAGACCTGACTCCAAGGGGAGGGGAGGAATGGTCAGGAGCATTTTTTTTATGATAGAACTGCTACACTGGTATAATCCAAAAACTGTACTGTTCTCCCCAACAGAGGTTGATCTAATAAAAGATAACATTTGCACTATTTTATTGCCATCTCACAAATGTATAGACAAGGGTACAATACTGAATTCCACACCACTTTTTTCTATTCTCAAAAAGTCCACTCTTGACCCCTCTGACCCTTCTAGCTATCGTCCTGTCTCACTCCTTCCTTTTGCTTCCAAGCTGCTTGAACGTGTTGTCTACTCCCGCTGCCTTGACTTCCTATCCTCCAACTCCTCCCTTGACCCCCTCCAATCTGGCTTCCGCCCCCTTCATTCTACTGAAACTGCTCTCGCTAAGATCACCAACGATCTTCTGGTGGCTAAATCTAAACGTCTCTATTCCATTCTTGTCCTCCTTGATCTCTCTGCTGCCTTCGATACTGTTGACCACTCACTCTTGCTGGATTCCCTTCACTCCCTTGGCTTTTGTGGCTCTGTCCATAACTGGTTCTCCTCCTACCTCTCTGACCGCTCCTTTAATGTGTCTCTCTCCAACTCCGCCTCCTCCTCCTTCCCCCTCTCAGTTGGTGTTCCTCAAGGCTCTGTTCTTGGCCCTCTCCTCTTCTCGATCTATACCTCATCCTTAGGCAAACTCATTGCCTCCCATGGCTTCCAATACCACCTCTATGCTGATGACACTCAACTCTATCTCTCTACTCCCTCTCTCTCTCCCTCTGTTCAAGCTCGTCTCATCAACTGTCTCTCTGACATCTCTACCTGGATGTCTCAACGTCAACTCAAACTCAACATGGCTAAAACTGAACTCCTTATCTTCCCCCCTCATCCTTCCTCTCCTTCCTCACTGTCAATAACTATTGATGGAGTCACCATCCTGCCTGTCCCCCAAGCCCGTAGCCTAGGCTTCATCTTTGACTCAGCCCTTTCTTTTAAACCCTACATTGACTCTGTTGCTAAATCCTGTCGCTTCTCCCTCCATAACATTGCTAAGATTCGCCCTTTTCTCTCTGTCTCGTCTGCCAAAACTCTTGTTCATGCTCTGGTCATCTCTCGCCTCGATTACTGTAACCTCCTTCTCACTGGCCTTCCCCGGTCTCACCTTTCTCCCCTCATCTCTGTCCAAAACTCTGCTGCCAGGGTCATCTACCTCGCCAGTCGCTTCGACCATGTGCAGCCCCTCCTCTCTTCGCTTCACTGGCTTCCCCTTCCTGAACGAATCCTGCACAAGCTCCTAGTCTTCACCTATAAAGCTCTTCACAACCTTGCTCCCCCCTACCTCTCTGCACTTATCGCCCTCCATACTCCAGCCCGTGCACTTCGCTCCTCCTCTGTCCCTTCTCTCACCCTTCCACGCCTTCCCTGCTCCCCTAAGCGCCTTCGTCCCTTCTCACTTGCTGCCCCCCATGCCTGGAACTCCCTCCCTGTCCACATCCGCCTTGCCCCCTCCCTTCATACCTTCAAATCTCTCCTTAAAACTCACCTCTTTCGCTCTGCTCTGTCTGACTCTTTATCCTGCTGAGCCACTATTCCTATACCTACGATCTGTTTACCCTTATCCTTGCCACATGGACCTGCCTGCTGTCATTCTCATCGTAACCAAGCCAAGTACGTGCACTTGAGACCTCGCATCTTCATGAATGTTAGACCCCTTGTCTCTCCCTCTGTTCCCCTTCCTATGTCTCTCCCCCAGCTCCTGTCGCTCAGATTGTAAGCCCTAGGGGCAGGGACCGTGTCTATTTTATTACTTTGTAAAGTGCCATGTACACTGCTGGCGCTATATAAATGTTTGTTAATAATAATAATAATAAATTCCCTGAATCCAAGCCTGCCCTAATTTTTTTATTCTGAGTCATTTCCAAACTAGAAATGGACTGAATTGAAACTCTTTCTGGACTGTTTCTGATGCTTCTCACTTTAAGAAAGATGCTGATAAGGTGGGGAGGGTTCAGAGGAGAACAACAAAGGGTGTTTCCAAGCAAACAAGGTGATGGGGGAGGGGCTCTGGCACCACCGTGTGGCTCTGTCACAGAACACCCCCACAGATGGAGTGTGTGGGGAACAATTCAAACGGGCAGCTCCAAGCATGGCTACCATGCCCACTGTACATTTGGCTGGCTCCGCATGGAGCACTCCAGATTTTCTGGCATGGCGACTCCATGTGTTGACATAAGAAGGTACTCATTGGCTCACAGGAGCATGTACCTCATTGCTCAACCTTCAGATGGGCAGTCCGATCTGTGGCTCCTCGGTGGCCATGTGGAATAGTATCTCATTTGAATATACCAAAAGATGATAAAAGGAATAATATATAAAAATTTAAAAAGACCTATGGGAAGAGGCTGAAGAAACTGAGAATGTAAAGTCTAGAGTAAAAGAAGGTTGGGACGGTGGGGGAGGCATGATTACAATGTTTAAATATCTAAAGAGCTGCTCCAGGAAAAATAGTGCCCAGTTATTCTTCCTTAGACACTGAGGGTAGGTAGGACTAGTGTGAATGGGTTTAAATAAAACAAGAAGATATTTAGACTAAATATTAGGAAGAATCTTCACAGCCGTTAGGCCAAGGGAGGATGTGGAGTCCTTTAAAATAGGTTACACAGACATTTCTCAGGAATACTCAGTGGCGGCAGGCCTCCCACGAAATTTGGGGCACTGACCCCCCAAGCGCCAAGGGCCCGCCAGTGCCACAGCAGCCTCTGCTTTTGCTTCAGAGCAGAGGCTGCTGCGGCGCTGTTGTCAATTTCAGTGAAACTGACAACAGTGCCACAACACAGCCTCTGCTCTGAAGCAAAGGCAGGGGCTGCTGCGGCACTGTTTCAATTGACTTCTGGAATCCACTCCTGAGGAGTGGGTTCCAGGAGGCTCAAAAAAAGCTAAGCCCAACCACGTTTTCCAACGGAAAACACGATTTCGGCAACTGAGTGCTCAGCCTAGCTGAGCTCCTCCGTCCACACACCATGTATAGGACGTGCTGTGAAGGGAGGAGCTAGGGGCTTCCATTGTGCTTAATGGGCGCAAGGAAAGCTCTCACCAGGGCTCTTGTTGAAAGCGCCCTGGCGAGATGCCTTGGGCTGGGCGCCTGAGGCAGGGAGCAGCACGCATGCACGCTGGTCCCTGCCTCACATGCTGAAGAAAGAACATGGCTTCTGGCAGCATGCTGTTGGAGAGCACAGCTCTCCAACTGCGCACCGCCAGGCCAGCCGCTTCAAGGTGTGGTTTTTAAAAATTTATTTATTTTAAATTGTCCATGCGAGTCCTGTCTCTGCGGAGGAGAGCAGGACATGGGGGAAATTTAAAATAAAAAAACCCTAACTCCCCCCCCCCCGCCTTCAGCGCAGCCCGGAGTACCCGGACGAAGACCGCCAGAGCCAGCACCGAGCATGTAAGAATCCTATCCTCCCCCAGGCTGTTTCCCATCCCCAGGCTGTTTTCCCACCCCTCACCCACCCCCAGGCTGTTTTCCCAACCCGCACCCTGCATCCTCCTCCCCCTAGGCTCTCAGCTTTCCCCCCTGCATCCTCCCCCCAGGCTGTTTTCCCCCCAGCCTGCATCCTCCTCTCCCTAGGCTATTGATCTTAGGAAGTTAGGTGTCTTCACAATGTTGAAAATGTTGTGCTTTTGGATTTATACTTTATTTATTTTAAGCTTGATGTGCATGTAGACTGTATTTTCCGATGTTAACCCTGGGAACTCATTGCTGCTGTGTTTTGCCAGTGTTTTCTGTGTTTCCCTGTGTTTGGGGTTTATACATTATTTATTTTAAGCTTGATGTGCATGCAGACTGTGTTTTCTTCCATCCGATGTTAACCCTGGGAACTCATTGTTGCTGTGTTTTGCCAGTGTTTTCTGTGTTTCCCTGTGTTTGGGGTTTATACATTATTTATTTTAAGCTTGATGTGCATGGACACTATATTTTCTTCCATCCAATGTTTATTTATTTTATTTATTTTATAAACTTCTATCCCGCCCCTCCTGCCATGCAGCTCGGCTGCCATGTTAACCCTGCCATGTTAACCCTGGGAACTCCTTGCTGCTGGGTTATGCCATGTCACTGGCCTACCGTCCCCCTGGCTCCACCTACCAGCTCGCCGACCGGCCGGCCTTACTGCCCCTCCAAACTCAAAACCCACCAGCTGCCCCTGGGAATACTGTAGGTACAGTGGATCCTGCTTAATTGCAGAGGGAGTGGGAGCTGGACTCAATAAACCTTGAGATTTCTTTATTCCCTCTTATTCTGTGATTCTGTTACTGAAGCCACATCAAAATAGTTGATTACATGAAACTGCAATCCCAAACAGTATTGAAATGCTACTTTGAGAGATTTCTGCTGTTTGGGTTAAAAACACGGTGTGAATAATTAGTGAGATTTGGGGGCAGCACATTCTAATTTTGTATCTGAACCTCATTTCAGCATAACCTGGTAACATTACTAAGTGCAGCTGACTTCAGTTACTTTGGATAGGGCAATCACATGAGTGCAAAATCCTTACCGTCCCTGAAATATAAGTATCTGGTAATGGCCCAGGCTGCTGTGAGGTATGTGTTTTCCCCTCACCAGCTGGCAATGATATTTTGGTCATATCCATTAAATATACATCCATTCTCTCAGCAGTCATCATAACATTGTTTTTATTATATATTCACAGACACTTTATAATTGTGTGTGGGTGTCGCAAAAACTTTTCAATATACCATATGTACATTGCATATAATAATAAATTACTCCACATTAATTTTTCATGCATCTTTTTTCTTCTTATGAGATGAAAATCCCATTAAAGCCCAATGTGTTCTATTAGCACAACACTTTTACAGCATAATGCAGAAAATAACAGAGTTCTCACTGATCATCTCAAGAGGATGCTGCTATCAGCACTCAGTGATACCTGACACATCATTTCAACACCACCTCTGCTGCCACTGGTGCCACAACAAGAGCTCCATTTTAAATGATGTGTAGCAAAAGGGCAAACCATTTAAAGAAGCAAAAACTCAGACTTCTAAAGAACCCTGAGAAATGGAAAGGCAGTTCGGACACAGATTGGGAAACACAATCTCAGTTTGCAGTCTTGCACAACATGACCATGTGCTCAGGTGAAATATACTTGTCTTAGACCATGTTCCACTGAGCAGAAGTAAACTGAAGTAACTACTTGGATTTAGTTAAATTGAAGTAATGACTCCACTTTGATAGTGTTCAGACAAACATTGTAAAACAAAGTAACTACTCTGATTTCATTAAATTGGAGTAACTACTCCCCTTTAGTAGCATTCAGCCAGAGTGTGTAAACTGAAGTAGTACTGCATAATATCCCCCTACCTGAAACATAATGATTTCTTAACTAATCATTGCCTATCAGTCATAATCATAAGCAGTCACATGGACAGTTACTTCAAACACAAATTGAACGGGACCATGCACTCTTCACTTTTCAGCAGTATATACATCTCATTGTACTCCTGAATAACTTCAGATTAGTGGTCTGTCCATGTGAATGCTTCAGGAGTAAAACAGAAGTAAAGTACAACTGAATCAAATTAACTGGTTTTTTGTTTGTTTGTTTGTTTGTTTGTTTGTTTGTTTGTTTGGAATTTGTCCTTATTTGGTAAAAACTGGATGGCTCTGTGCAAATGGGTTTGATGGGTCGGCCCAGTTCACAATAGACAATTGTTCAGATCACAAAAATCACAAGCACAGAGACACGCCATTAGACCATCACAATAAAGTGAGTTTGCAGATGCGAGTTGTTGTCTTACTCCTAGAGGTAGTTTCTTTGGTTCACACGTGAGACATGTGGGTTGGGCAAGTGTTTAACCTTGACTCGCCCTGAATTTACTTCTTCTGTGGTTAACAGAAAAAAATGTAATAGATCTTCAATCTTTAGAGAGGTCAGTCTGGTTCTTTTCATGTACTTGTGAGAATTGAGTGTGCACATTTGGCATGCCTGGCCACTACATTTGCACATGCTAAATGGGCAATAGCAGATGTAATTTGCTCACATATACATTCAGAAATGTGTTTTATGCCCTCACTGATGAAACACTTGTAGTCCCAGAAGGTTGGCATGGTGCTCCCCTCTAGTGGTATGGTGGTGGCAAACCACTCACCAGTTCATAAGCCAGTTCATATGCTCTACAGAGCTAATAGAACCATGGGGTTTGTTTTTTTCTTATAAGCTAGAGTCTCATGCAGATGGAGCAAGAGTTCTGCAGTTCAGTCCCCACTGCTAACAAAGCTGACTAGGGTGTCAGGTGAGGTTACACACTTTTTTCATGAGTACAAGTGAGACAGCCAGAATTCAAAATTTGCCATCATTTTTAAAGATTAGCAACGTTTGTGAGGCATCCTATTATGAAAGAAAGTCAATAAATATGGAAAATATTTTTGTGCTCTGACGTAAGAAGAACAAGCTACTAGTCAAACATTTCCCTCTTGCTTTTTCAGCACAGCAAGTGCTGTTCATCTAAAGTGAGTGGCAGGGACAATCAGGCAAGATGTGTGTGAGAAGCCAATTGGCAATTTGTAACCATGATAAACTTTATTCACTGCAAAACTCAATTTGACAAACTGACCTTTTTAAAAAAAAAAATCTGAAAGGATAGAATAAGCTGATAGTATTTTTGCTCTCTCACACACACATTTAAAGATAATATTTGTGGTTAGTTTCAGAGTACCCTCTAGTTCTTTCGCCACACACCTTTATTGCTAAAAGCACCAACTACATTGCAGTTGAGTAAGCATTTGAGTCTTCTTTCTGTCTTGTTCAATATGGAAGTTTGAGAGGGAGAGCAAGCAATTTTGTAAGAAGCTTGCCCCTGCTCACTCACAATATGGGGGTCTGTGCCTCAGGTTCCCACACAGGAAATTACAGCCTCACAATTCTCATAGCAATTAATAGTTTATTCCCTATCACAACACTCCTATCGCCCAAGGGATCTTACTGACAGTGGATTCAGGTTTACTTACAATTCTTGCACACACACAAGTTTTTAAAAAACTCATAGAAACATAAACCTTGTTTCCATAGGTCCAGGGATCTCCTCCCTGATCCTTTTTCCAACCTGGAGATACTTCTTCCTGCGAGCCCTCTCTACAGGGTTCCTTGGTGATCTCTCTCTTGGAGTCTTTAGACATAACAAAGATCGGGTGTCGAAACCCCATAGTGCATGTTTGGCCGTTGTATGTAAGCACCATAAGAATCCCGATACCAATTTGGCAATTTGGCCACACTTTGAATACATGATGTGAACACCATTGCATCAGCAACAGTGATACCATTTAGAAATAGTGGGGAGAAAACCAACAACTGGGCAGACAAGTGAAGTTGAGACATTCCAAGGGATAGTTTTCAGAGTCACCATTTTAATTTAGTCAGTGTATTTGAAATGTAGCTCTACTATTTCTCTGTGTCTTGCTTTGAAGAATGTGATGTAACATAACACCAAGTGTGTTGCCGTAATAAGAGACTCCTTAATTAGTAATTATTATTTTGTAGTTTGTACGGAAATTATTATTATTATAGTCCAGGGAGGCTGCAGTCCTCAGACCACTTATCTTTTTGGTACTCCTTGGAGGTGTACTGTTCCAGACTTAGGGAGCAGCATGAAAAGAAAACACAGGCTTGAGAGGGAGAAAAGTGGTGGTATGGATGAAGTCTGATTAAGGCTGATGGCAGGGCCATATCTACACCCACCAGGTCTCTGCTGCCCTTAGAGGGGCTCCCTCAGAACATGGCCTTCCATGTTCTCCCAACCTTAGCAGTCCAACAAAGATTAAAGCCTCCACCCATGGGAATTAGGGTTGGTTCTGTAGCGTTCAGTTTCTTTGTTCATGTGCTCTCTGCCTTGAATTCTCTTGTAGCAGCATCCTCCACTATCTCTTCCTTTTTCCTTTGCCACATGCTCCTAGCCAAAGGGAAGAAGAGAGACATTTCTGCTATGCCCTCAAAATCCAAGGTCTTGGACAGTTTGCCTTCAATCCTTGTGGATAATTTGTGTTACAGCTGAACACGTGGCCAACATTGTGTCTAATGATATCATGTGACGTGTTAGCAGGTACAACATGGGGAATGAGGGGGCTGCACTTGTATGCTGAGATCAGGTGGTGAGCAAAACATTGATTTTCCGCAAGATGGGCTGTGAGTCTAAGCAGCGCCACATGGTGAACACAGGGCCAAACCGGTTTTCATATCAAGGTCAAAACACACAGATACCCACAGTCTACTAAAGACACCCACAGTCTACTATTCCAGCCCAGTCTTAATTGCTTTGGGCTTCTGGTCACCTGACTGGCCTCCATCAAATCCTGTGCATCAATTAGCTGCTGGAAACACTTTAAATGAGCCTCCAGGATCCCAGTACACATGACCAAGGGATTCCTGGTGGGGATGGAACTGGGGCACGCCAGCTCACCCTGCTACATGTGTGTATTACACACATTCTTTCATCATGCCATCCTCTGCATTTAGCTACATATAGAGCAGATGCATAAAGGAGGAGGCTCAAGAAGAGAGGGAAGGATATGAATACAAAATGAGAAGAATCAAAAGGATTGAAGGCAAACTGTCCAAGACCTTGGATTTTGAGGGCATAGCAGAAATGTCTCTCTTCTTCCCTTTGGCTTGAGTTTCTCCCCTCTTTCCCTTACTCTCGACTAAAGGCACAGGACTTATTTAGAAGAAGCTGGTAGAGAAGGCTAGGAGCATGTGGCAAAGGAAAAAGGAAGAGATAGTGGAGGATGCTGCTACAAGAGAATTCAAGGCAGAGAGCACATGAACAAAGAAACTGAACGCTACAGAACCAACCCTAATTCCCATGGGTGGAGGCTTTAATCTTTGTTGGACTGCTAAGGTTGGGAGAACATGGAAGGCCATGTTCTGAGGGAGCCCCTCTAAGGGCAGCAGAGACCTGGTGGGTGTAGATATGGCCCTGCCATCAGCCTTAATCAGACTTCATCCATACCACCACTTTTCTCCCTCTCAAGCCTGTGTTTTCTTTTCATGCTGCTCCCTAAGTCTGGAACAGTACACCTCCAAGGAGTACCAAAAAGATAAGTGGTCTGAGGACTGCAGCCTCCCTGGACTATAATAATAATAATTTCCGTACAAACTACAAAATAATAATTACTAATTAAGGAGTCTCTTATTACGGCAACACACTTGGTGTTATGTTACATCACATTCTTCAAAGCAAGACACAGAGAAATAGTAGAGCTACATTTCAAATACACTGACTAAATTAAAATGGTGACTCTGAAAACTATCCCTTGGAATGTCTCAACTTCACTTGTCTGCCCAGTTGTTGGTTTTCTCCCCACTATTTCTAAATGGTATCACTGTTGCTTTACATAGAATTTCATATATTACGAGACCATCTTGTGCTTCTTCAAGGCAGTGTGATACAATATAAGCTAACACTTTAGAAAGAAAATGCACACTTCTAAAATCATTGTCATATTAGAAACTACTTGTATTGATCTCTGTTGCTTAAAACAGGGGCCAATGGCACTGTTGGGCATTGTTCAGTCCAGTAGATCACAACAGAACAAAAGGATCAGCAGTCAAGACAGCATTGTTATTTGAACAAGGGGTTTTGTAAAGTCTTTTAAGCAGCGCTTTTGAGAAATTTCCATGGGGTATTTTTAAAGGCCTTTTAAATGGGGTCTTTAATGATCCCATAAATATTCTCTTGCCTCTTAAGCTTCTCTTTGTTTTGTTTCTACCTGCTAGTATGAATGGTGCCGTAGAGATTAGGAGATATCAGTCACAAGTGCCAACATCAGATGGCAGCCAGCACAGATGCAGATGTACAAGTTTATCATACTCCATTTGAGCACCCTGCTTAATTCCGCATGGAGCTGCTAGGAGTTTAAAAAATAAAGAAAATACTCTCTGTGCCACGCTCGATTCCTCTCAGAGAGATTCACATTTATCCATTTTATTCCCATCTGTTTTGTATGCAAACTGAGTAGAAAAAAACAAAACAAAACAAAAAACCACCGTGCAGTGCAACTGAAATTATCAGCACCTTCCATTTTCCAGGTGTCAATACTTTAAGGTCAGGATCTCTCCAGATAGTGGGTTCACAGCAAGTAATGGCACCGTGAGACTTGCAGAAATCCACCAAACCCACATAGATGAACTCTCTGCAGCTCAACTACCATCCCTCACAGTTATCCAAACAAACTTGCCATCCTGACCAGCTTAAGAAAGGATTGCCAAGAGGCAACATGAAATCCTCTATATCCAAATTCAAAAGGGATCACCCATCCAATGTATGCATTGTCTCTATGTTCTGCAGCTACGACTGTATATCTCATAGCTTTCTTCTCATGTATCTCTTCCATCCCTTCCTCACATGGCTTCTTCCCTGCAGGCAAGTGCTCACACCTGGGACACCTCTCCCCCAGCCAGCATAGAAGGCAGCTGCCGCCCCCCCGCCCCTCCCCAGGGGCAGCAGTCCTTGGGCGGCGCCAAAAGAGTGCTGGCTGTTTTGTGGCCATTGTGAGGCCGGAGCCAGGCCCGAAAGGACCCAGCACCAGTGACGACAGCAGTGCAACGCAGCCTTGTCCAATCATCACTCACACCGCCACTGGCCTTCGCTCGGACTCTCCTGAACCATCCACAGGCCCAGTTATTCCCTCTGTTGCTGCAATTACCAACCACCGGAATGCCTCCCCTTCTCTACCCCACTTCCTCGCCCTCCATCTCTCCTCTCCTTCTCCCACTGCTGCTGTCTCCGCTGCTTCTGCCTCTCCCTACAACACTCTTTCTCCAACCTTCCCACCCCTTATTTTCCCCCTTAACCATTCCCTGCAAGCCCCTCCTCCCCACCAGTTCCCACAAGCCCCATCGCTCCACATCCCCCAACCTCATCCACATTCCCTGCCTTCCCCCTGATTGACTCCCCTTCTCCTGCTCCCTCTGGAATTGCCACTCTTCCATTAACAAAGCCCCCTTCATTCACAACCTCTTCCTCTCTCACCGCTTCCAACTCCTTGCACTTACTGAAACCTGGCTCTCTCCCTCTGACTCTGTCACCCCTGCCACCCTCTCCTCTGGAGGCCTTTCCTTCTTTCCCCGGTCCCGCCCAGAAGGCCGGGGTGGTGGCGTGGGCCTTCTCCTTGCCAATCCCTGTCGATTCCAGCCCCTTTCTCCCCCCCCTCCTCTTTTTCTCCTCCTTCAAGGCTCACTCTATATGGCTCTTCTTCCCCCTTCACCTTTGTGTTGCTGTCATCTACCGCCCCCCCCCAGCCCCCTTTCCTCTTTTCTCCTGGACTTTGAATCCTGGCTCACCTTCTTCCTTTCTGATGATACCCCCACTCTCATTCTTGGTGGCTTCAACATCCATGTTGACGCACCTTCCCAGCCCTCTATCTCCCGCTTTCTCTCCCTAGCCTCCTCCTTTGATCTCTGTCTCTGGACTGATTCACCCACCCACACCGGTGGCCCCTCTCTCGATCTCATCTTCTCCAGAAACTGTCCTGTTGCTGACCTCTCCTTTGACCTTTGACCCATATCCGACCATTACCTCACTTCCTTCATCCTCGCCCATCAACCCCATCTTTGTCCCCGGCTCCACGATCCTTCCATGATTTGCAAGCTATTAACCCTTTAGATTTTGCTTCCTCCCTCTCCCCTCTCCTTCCTCCTGTCTTCTCCTCCTTTTCCCGTGACACTGCCATCTCTTCTCTCAATGCCTCTCTCACCACAAACCTCGACTCTCTTGCCCCCCTCTCCTCCTGCCCTCTTTGACCCCCAACCCCCCATCCTTGGCTCACCCCTACTATCTGCTACCTCCGCTCCTGCACCCGGGCTGCTGAATGCCTCTGGCGCAAATCCTGCTCCCACCCTGACTTCCTCCACTATAAATTCTCCCTCTCCTCACTCTCTTCTGCTATCTCCCTGGTGAGGCAACACTACTATGCCTCCTGGGTTGAATCCTACTGTCGTGACCCCCACCGCCTCTTCTCCACCTTTGACTCCCTTCTCAAGCCCCCCCGCTCCCCTCGTCCCTCTTCCCTTTCTGCTCAGGATCTCTTGTCATTCTTCACCTCAATGATTGACAAGATCCGCCAAGATACTGCTTACCACCTGTCTCCTCTCCCCGCTCCCTCACCGCCCTTCCCCCTCCCCCCTCTTCTCTCCGCCTTCCCTCCTGCCTCCCTTAAGGAAATCTCCTCTTTTCTCTCTTCCTCCAACCCCTCCACCTGCCCTCTCGACCCAATCCTTTCCCACCTCCTGACCTTCATTGCTCCCACTGCCATCCCTCCCTTACATGTCATTAATCTTTCCCTCTCCACTGGCTCCTTCCCCTCCACTTTCAAGCATGCCACTGTCTCTCCCATCCTCAAAAAGTCCACCCTCGACCCTTCTGAACCCTCTAGTTACTGGCCGGTCTCCCTTCTACCCTTCACCTCTAAGCTTCTGGAATGTGTTGTCTACTCCTGCTGCCTGGATCTCCTCCCTGGATCCTCTCTAATCTGGCTTCCTCCCCCTTCACTCCACTGAAACTGCCCTTGCCAAGATCACCAATGATCTACTTGTCGCTAAATCTAAGCGCCTTTACTCCATTCTTGTCCTCCTTGACCTCTCTGCTGCCTTTGACACTGTAGACCACTCACTCCTACTGGACTCTCTTCACTCCCTAGGCTTCTGTGGCTCTATCCTTGACTGGTTCTCCTCCTCCCTCTCTGACCGCTCCTTTAATGTGTCTCTTCCCAATTCCAAATCCTCCTCCCTCCCCCTCTCGGTTGGGGTTCCCCAAGACTCTGTCCTGGGCCCACTCCTCTTCTTTATCTACACCCTCTCCCTTGGCAAACTCATTGCCTCCCATGGCTTCCAATACCACATTTATACTGCTGACATTCAACTCTATCTCTCCACACCCTCTCTCTCCCTGTCTGTCCAAGCTCACCTCATCAACTGTCTCTCTGACATCTCCGCCTGAATGTCCCAACATCAGCTCAAGCTCAACATGGCTAAGACTGAACTCCTTATCTTTCCTCCCTACCCTTCCTCTCCCTCTTCCCTGTCCATCCTTATTNCCCCATTCCCCAAGCCCATAGCTTGGGCTTCGTCTTCGATACTCACCTTTCCTTTAAACCTTACATCAATTCTGTTGCCAAGTCCTGTCGCTTCACCCTCCACAACATTGCTTGGATTTGCCCCTTTCTCTCCATCTCCTCTGCCAAAACCCTTGTTCACGCCATTGTCATCTCTTGCCTTGACTACTGTAACCTCCTCCTTACTGGACTCCCCTGCTCTCACCTGTCCCCCCTTATCTCCATCCAAAACTCCACTGCTAGGGTCATTCACTCAGCCCGTCGCTTCGACCACGTGCAGCCTCTCCTCTCCTCGCTTCACTGGCTCCCCCTTCCACAACACATCTTTCACAAACTCCTGGTGTTCATGTACAAATCCCTTCACAACCTGGCTCCCTCTTACCTCTCAGCCCTAGTCTTCTTACACACTCCTGCAGACACTCTTTGCTCATCCTCTGCCCCCTCCCTTGCTCTCCCTCATCTCCCCTGCTCCCCTAACTGCCTTCGTCCCTTCTCCCTTGCTGCCCCCCATGCCTGGAACTCCCTCCCTCCCCACATCTGCCTTGCCCCCTCCCTCTGCACCTTCAAATCCCTCCTCAAAACCCACCTCTTTCTCGCCACCTTTCACAATGCCTGCTAGAACTTTCCTTCAATATTTACTGTCTGCCCTCCCTGCAGACTCCTGCCTAACTGCAATCAAGCCAAGCACATGCACCTGAAACTTCGCATCCACTGAATGTTATTTATCCCGTGTCTCTCCCGATGTCCCCTCTCCTTGTCTCCCCCCTCCGTGTCTATTAGATTGTAAGCCATAGGCAGGGACCACGTCTATCTTATTGTTCTGTAAAGTACCAGGTACATAGCTGGTGCTATACAAATGCTAATAATAATAATAATAATAATAACAACAACAATAATAAAAAATAATTAATAAACATTCTCATTTTTTGCACCTCCTGCCAATTTCTGTGCAATGGTTTCAGGGGTGTGTGCAGGTTGAAGAAGTTGGGTGGGGTTGCAGAATGTGGAGAAACTTGGGGGTGGCAATAGGGGATGTCTAGGATGATGGGGGATGTGGTGTGTGTGACAGAGATGGGGTGACTTGTGGTGTGTGAGGAGGTGAATGAAGGGAAGGGTTAGGATGAGGGGGAGTGGCTCTGTGTGTGAAAGCAGGAGGATGGTTTGGAGTGCAAAGATGGCTAGGAGGAGTGGGGAGTGGTTAAAATATGTGCGAAGCTAGAGACTGTGTTGTGTGGAGGATTGGCTTGAGGTGTAGGGAGCGAGGGATAACGGCCTGTTGAGTGGATACTAGGAGTCTCTCACCTCTCCTTGTCATTGCCATTACATCTTTTGCCATTCAGGCATCTGAGGCTACTCTGCATACTGGATCCTCAGGGTAACTCTGCCTTCTCAATCTGACTAGAGAGAGAGTCGCAGAAAACAGGCCTTGGACGCCAGTGACAATGAGCTGCAATTACAGCCAAGTTTATAAGACTGGGGTACAGACTGGTGAATTGGCATGGGGGGCCGGGGGCTTAGTCACCTCCCACAAGCTCTAGTTAAACTTTCCCTGTGATCAACATTCTTCTCTCTTTTTCAGGCAACACATCCGCTTAGGATGAAGCTAAGAAATTACAATATGTGGTGGAGTATGACACTGAGGCCATTTTCACATGGATGTCCCCCCCCCCACACACTCCTGTGCTCCACCCACATCCACTCATCACCCACGCACAGAGCAATAGGCACCAATGCCCGATACGCCATGCATGGAGATGGGTGGAGGTGGATGGGGGTGGGGGCATATGCACCCATTCAAAAAGGGCCAGAAATCCAGCCAGATTGACTATGGCATCCCACTTCTTGCAACATCCTCCCTCTCCCTAGAATGTCAAGTATGCCATTCTCTACCTGGCACCAAGGAAATGGTGGCACTGTCCTTATTTATTTTATTTTTTACATTTTTACCCTACCCTTCTCCATAGACTCAGGGTAGCTTACAACATTAAAAACATAAAATACAATAAAATACAATGCCAACATAATCTTTTCCCAACCACCCATCCCAACTTCTTTCTCCACTTAAAAAGATTAGCAAGGTGTAGACAACAAATCGTACATGCTATACAGCAGGAGTTTCAGACTGCCTTGCAAGATACATCCAAAGAGTTCTGCAATTGTTCTTTCAATGGATGCATTTGTGTACTGTGAGAGAGTTACCGTAGGTAATTTCATGGTCACTGAATGACCTGGTAAATGCAGTCATTAAAAATGCAGACGTTATGGAATTCTGTAGCACTGAGCGCTTGTTCCATAGTTAGAGGAATTGTATTTTCTGTGCAGTTGTTCTTCTTGAATCTTTCACAAGTGCCAAATATCCATATTTTTTTTAAAAAGAGGAAAAGTCCCTTTTAAATTTCAGAGTCACAGGCTATGTTTCGGCTACAAGCATATAGCTATGTAGGTTAAGTATCTGACGAGCCAACCATCATTAATTCCAAATTACTAGGACAAGCAGCAGTTAATTACAGGTGCAAAGACAGGCTGCCACCTGACTGAAATACAAGGCTATAAATAGAAGCAGAGTTTTCAGTGGCCAAGTCTTTTTGCAACGTTTTCGCCATCTCTAGCAAATAGATTTCACCACATAATGAAAAAAGTGGGGGCAATAAGGCAAACTATTTCTATTGACCCACTGTACAAAACAACTCTCAGTCTGAAACAAAATGTCAATGAGGGTAACTGAGTGGTATAATCTTAGTTTAAAATTAAATCACAGGGGTTAATTTTAGGGAAAGGGCAAACGCTTTTATTCTGTGGGTCTCAAACCCAAGCTCTCACAGCATCCAGACAGAGCCATTGCTTCAGGACTACTCAGGAAGCACAGGACTTCAGGAGTAACTGAAGATCTGCCATCTCTTAGGAGCTTCCAGGGTCCTGGTTGGCTGAAGACGCTCTCTATACATCCTAATCCAGGGTCAGCCTTCAGTTATGGATATTCAAGCTGCCTTATATTGGATGAAAACAGACGTGCATGTAACTCTGCTTTAGCACCACTTCAACATTACTTATTCATGTTGCAGGGATGTATTGGTGTCCTATGCAGCCCTGCAACATACATAAGCAGCGTACGTAGGTATGTTTTCACCTCTTGTTACCTTGCCTTTGCCGCCCTATTCTCCTGCCACAGATCCATGCTACTATTTTATTATTTTACTTATTTATTTAGATTTATCTGATGCCTTTCCCGGAAAGGTTCAGAGCAGCTCACGATCAATAAAGTAATAATAACAATAACATTTTTAAAATAAAACCTATCAAAACTCCAACAATCCCTACAACTCTACCCCCAAACCCATCCATCTTCTATCCCCGCAAGCCAAATGCCTTTTCAAATAAAAAAGTTTTACACCACCTCCAGAAGATGCTTAGGCTCGGGCTCAAGTGATTCTTGAGCCTCCTGGGGAAGGAAGTTCCACAAAACCAGGGCAGCAGCCAAGGATGCCCTCCCACGTACCCCTGTCCTATGCTTCCTGTAATTTCCCTAATTAAGAGTGAAGATGGTCCATACACTCCAGAATCCCTATCTGTCCTACTGAACCAAGAGGAAGAGTCATAGTTTTAGATGGATGCTCATTTCTGGGGGATTTACCCTTATCTTTAATTCCCCCCACTGTTTCAACCTCCATACTATCCCCCATTACTAAGTCAATTAGATTTCCTTCTAAGTTCTGCCCTAGACACTGGGTAGGAATAGTTCCTTGTTTGCCTAAGCATAGTTCTTTGGCCAGGTTTAAATTCATGGGACATGTTAGCGTCTCCCTTGGTACACATACCAGCCAATTGAGGATGAAAACAGACATGACGCTAACCACCCTTTAACCACCCTTGGTGGTCATTTATGCATGTTTCAGGGCTGCATAGGGCACCAATACAGCCCTGCAATATGCATAAATAACCACCAAGTGTGGTTAAAGGGTGGCTAGCGTCATGTCTGTTTTCACCCATAGACTTAACCTAATTTGATTTATTATTTATTTATTTATTTATTTATTTATATCATTAAATTTATTAGCCGCACCCTCATAATACACTCTGGTGTGAAGCTCAGGTGGAAACACAAAAACAAGATACCTGAAGGGATGATATTATTAAGGCTTAACCTTTACATAGAGATGTATAGCCTGATTGTCAATCTGCTATGCATGCTGTCTCTCAGAAGGATCGTGAAACTGGTGGATTTTGTACTCACTTAATTCAGTGAAAAACTCCATTTGTTTATGTATTTGGAGTCAATGATTTAATCATCAGATGGCTTCAGGTACTTAATGTACAATTTGGGTTCAACTTGCTGTAGTTTCCACAGAGTTTTGATAAGGGGAATTGGTCAGTTTAGTTACTAAGTCAGTGTCAAAGTCTTGGTCGTCCTCCTAACCATTATAGAAGAGAAAATAATTCCCCTAATTTATCAGAGAAAACACAATCACTTGAAAATACTGAGTGTGGATTTTCTGTTCCAAAGTGGAAATGGCAAAACAGGCAGATTCCGTCTGAGGGAAAACTTGCAAATTAATTCCAGGAGCGCTGTGTGAAGAACCTCTGATGGAATCCATTAGTAAAGTGCTTTCCGAGTGCCATTGGGAAAATGGGATTAACATCAATACTGTTAATACTGCAGTAAATGCAGACACGCATTAACTGGACTCATGGTATAACAGTTCCCACTCTACCATGTGTAAGCATAACACATTACCTTCATAGTGAAAGGTGGAAAAGGTGGAGAAAGTTCTGCCTTCAAGAAAAAGTTTTACAATTCCTCAAAGGGAACTTTGAAATCAGCCTGCTGAGATCTCCATGGAGCATCATCAGGGTTTCCACAGAAGATAGAACTATAGAGAAATGGCAGTAAGGCATCTTCCTTTCATCTGGACTTTTGCGTGACATATCAGATGCCAGAGAAACTGCTGTTCTTTAGCGTGGAAGCTTGCATTAGATGCAAGTAGCCTTGGAGTTCAGCAAGGAGAGATTAAATTAGTCATGGCAGGTGAAAGTTCAGTGCAGAATGTTAAGCTTGCTAAAAATGATAGCAAATATCCACAAAGTGCAATGTGGAAAGGATCTTTTTTTTACAGGAACTAAACACAGTGTTTAGGAACATGTTTAATTGTGAAGCACTGACATATTAATTTTAATACATGATATCAGAATCTTTAGGTAGCACTAGACAAATCTATAACAAGGGCTTTTTTCTTCTTCTTTTATCCAAGAGAAGACTTCACGCTATTTTATCACGTATTTGTATAAAAGACATGGGGTGCATTCAGAATGTTACAATTACACCTCACAGCAGCAATATGGAACTACAGTATGGTGGAGTTTGTGTAACATCTGAATGTATCCTCGAGGTGATCTGTGGCAGAGACATTACAAATATTTTCTCTGGTGCCTCTACAATTGATGGCCTCACCGTTACCATGTGATATTATCCATAAAGACATCATGGAAAAGGCCTCACTCCAGTAACCCTAACAAAATGGGGTTGCCACAGAGGTCTGAAGGAGGATGTTTGTGATTTCTGAATTCATCCTTTGTGTATTTTGTACTGTGTATATGGTAGGAACACCAGAAAGCAAATCCAGTGTTGCAATTTGTACTTTGTACAAGACATTCATACAAGCTTTATACTTTGGATTCAACCAGCAGTACCCAGTGTGGATTGTAAGCCATGCTGGCCACTGTAAACCCCCTGGTGGCATGAAGATGACAGAAGGAAGGCTCCCTGTTGCTGTACTTACCATCCCTGGAGGCGGCGGCTGTGGAGCGGGTTCCGGGCAGGGTCACCGGCTGGAGAAGAACACCTGTGGGGAAGGAAAGACTCTGTAAGTGGCTGCGGCTGCTTGCATCCCCCCTCCCATCGGGACACACACCAGCCACCTCAAAGGCAATGCGCCGGCGGCCGCGGGGCCGTCAGCCGCGGCCAAAGGGTGTGGCCCTTTGGGGCCCTTCGGAGCCAGTCGGGGATGGAGGGGATGATTGCTGTGATCAGGTGGGAGGGAGTGGTTGGGGTAGGGGGAACTGTTTATAAATTAATGTCTGATTGTTTAATGCTGTTTCAGGGGTCTGCCTTGGCTTGTGTGGGACCAAGGTGGGCTTCTTTGTTGTATTGAAGAGGGTATTGTACGGAATAGGAAGTGGAGATGGCTGACTCACCTCCGGTGAGAGAGGGGCGGAGCCAGCTATATACCCTGGTGGCAGCAGGGTATCGGTAGTGGGAGTGAGAGGACCATTTGCCTGATGTGTAGGCATAGTCAGAGTAGATATTAGTGGGGGTTGTTTTTTTCATATGTATGATATGATATTGTTTATATTGTGTATACTGGGTCCCCTGTGTGGGAATGAATCCCAGAAATGTGTTTGTGATGTTGTACGCCACCTCGAGTCTTCGGAAAGAGTGTGGGATAGAAATTAAAATGCAAAAATTAAAATGCGAAAATCAGAAGGTAAATATTCAATAAGCTTAAGAAAAAATAGAATCATTTATTGACATTAATACCTTGGAAGTTCCATTCATAAACGCCTTATTATCCTTCATTAAATTACTATGACTATTTTTACATGGGCCACTGAGCAGGGGGGTCGGTGTGCACCACGGTCCATGTGTGGTGGGAGGATGTAGACAGGTGCACTCCCATCTACACCCACCTTTACCCATCTAAACACACAGAGAAACGGCCATTTTCATCAGTTGCTCCGTGTGTGGGGGATGGGTGGAGGTGGGTGTGCATGCATTGTGCAGAAGCACGCATGCACGCACACATACCCTACCTGCCATGGGATTTACATGAGACTCACCCACGCATGAACACCCAGATTTCTGGGTGTTCATGCGTGGGCCTAACCAGGTAAAAAGGGCCTAAGAGATTCATCCTGATATAAAGAATATTATAAAATAATATATACTTTACCAATAATATATATTGTACTTACATGTGTAGTATATAAAATTTCTATTAAAATGCTGTGTCAGCATAACAAAAAGCACTTTTGGGTCTATAGTCATTTGTTGCTTGAAATCACTATAAAGGCTCTCACAACCATTCAGACAGAGATTGTCCCATTGACATTTCTGCTCATATTTTATAATTTGTCCATTATAAATGGGAAAATAATATTAGGAAAGTACGTATCTTCTACAGAATAGCAAGTGCTCTACCTGTTCACTTATGCAAACTAGTTCACTTCAGCTAGACCTGTACCTGCACTAATTGCTATCACATACAGATTCACACCAGAGGACTGCTGTCTAACACTGCTTTTAAACGAGGGCGCGCTGAAGCGCCTCCCAAACGCCGCATTAAAGCAAAGCCGCCGGAAGTGACGTTCTCCCCGTTGCTGGCGGCGGCTGGAGACACGGGGCTTTGCAGCGGCGCGTTCTTAAGATTTCAATTATCTGGCTTAAGAACGCGCCGCTCCAAAGCCCCGTGTCTCCAGCCGTCGCCGGCAATGGGGAGAACGTCACTTCCGGCGACTTTGCTTTAATGCGGCGTTGAGGAGGCGCTTCAGCGCTCCTCGTTTAAAAGCAGCCTTAATGTAACTGTTTAGACCTTCTAGAAAGAGAGAGAATTCCACTGACTCCTTAAAGTCAACACCCCCTCTCAGCTGTTACTCTCTTCCTCATGCTTCACTACCACCTGTTTTCCATCTCTCCAACAGTTCTCTGCATGGTGCTCACTCAGATACAGAGTACTCCTCTACTCTTATCCTGCTTCTCAGATGTCTTGGCTCCTTTTCCTCAAGACATGTCACTTCTGTTATGGTCCCATTCTCAGTTCCTGCTCCTGATTGGCTTCCTAACTATACATTGTAACTGGCAGCCATAGTTAAAGAAGGCAAATCATGTTTCTTTTCCTCCTACTCATCAGTAATAATCCCTTTACGCTTTTTTCAGATGCCACCCATGGCAGAAACACAAAGTTGTGTTGCGTAAGTATGGTGTAGCAAGACATAACCACAAAGCAATACATGGTAAAAAGCACCATGGAAAATGAAATTGCCACCATATGACAACTTCAGGTCAACTTTGGGGTCCTTTTATAGGATTCTGCTAAGATTTCCTATGATATCCGAATATCCAAAACAGCTTCTGTTTCACCATTTATTTGGACAGCTTCTTCTTCGGATATTCAGGATCTCACCTCAGTTTGAATCTCCTCACCTTCTGATGAAGCTGTAAGACCTGGCTCTTACAGCAGGCATTTCATGTGGAGGAGGAGGGTGGGATGGGTTAAAGGAGTGTTCCTTTACATGGATACAGTATTTGATGATGTTACAATTATTATTGTGGTTCAATTCTTGTATTTATTTCTGTATTCCTAACACCTGTAAATGCATTTGAAAGCAATGCTATGATAGCACCATGAGATCTATCCATTACGTGGGTAATTAAGAAGTTATGCTTCCTCCTTCTCTAATATTCTTTCACCCTGACCCATCTCCGAGTTTACTTTCAAATACAGCTGAAATGTGTACCTGATTTAGTAGCGGCAGGTAATACCCACATTTTCAGGTACCGTTCAAGTTCTTGAAATATCAAAATACCGACAACCGGTATATCAAAATACTAAAATTACCCCAGAAATTGAACTAATACTCAAAACCTGGGACAAAATCAGAACAAATTCAGGACAAAGACAGTATTTCTGTATAGTGGTTATTGGTATTTCAGATACCCAATTGGAAACTTGTTTGGGTACTAAAAAGTACCAAAATATTCAGTTTGATTTGGTTACCAAAAATTCAATGGGTATAACCATTTTTGCGGGTACTCATTTCAGCTCTACTTTCAACTCCTCCAGCTCTGTTGTTCTTCCATTCACTGGCTAGCGTGATGAGTTATGTTATATTATCACAGATCCATAACCCTCCATAAGGGTGGTGTTTGTTTGTTTGTTTGCTTGCTTGCTTGCTTTTTGCTGGATAGAAAAATTGGTGACGTTTCCATGAGAAAACCAAATGTGACTCAAGCTGTGGTGTTTGGAATTTAAGAACCACCCTGTAGCGGGGCTGCTTGAGAGAAGCAGGCAAAGATAAGTTACAAAACTGCAAGACGCTAGAACTTAGAAGCTACAGGAACAGGTATTGTAGAGCTGTTAATGAGAAGATGCAGCAATCAATTAAGGAGACCACCTGAGGACGGGGAAGAATTTAAGGGCTGCACTGGCAGTTGGTAAGGGGGTTGTTTGGAATTGTTGAGCAGAGAGGAACACAGGTGAGGAGCTCCGTTCTGAGGAAAGAGGCTTCTCCAGACCCCAAGGATCAAGACTGCTAAGAGCTGCAGGAAGCCAAGCTTAAGAGAGAAACAAAGTAGAGACCCAGACCCCACTGATACACAAAGGAAGGCAGGCTTTGCTGGAGTTCTCAGTGGTGGTGAAGGCTGGCCGGAAGGGGAGGCTTTGGAGGCAGGAATAGCTCCCAACATATATCTATTCAGCCTTGATTAAGACTTTGGGTGTTTTTAAACGAGCAAGCCAATCTAGCAAATTGAAAAATCCGCTTTTAAAATGTTGTGCAGGGCACATTTACGCACACCAGATGTTCTGGCTGCCACTGAAAACAGGCACTGGTTTAAAGGGTGGCTGGCGACCACTGGTGTGTGTAAATGCCCCCCACGCAACTTTTTTAAGAGCAGATTTTTCAATCCACAAATTGGCCTGCTCGTCTAAAATCGCCCTGTGTATGAGCTGCAGAGAACGTAGTAACTTACCGAAGGAGCACGTCCTGGTATATGTGACTCTGATACGGTTAGGACTCTGTATGAAGGTATAAACTGTGTGTGCTGAGCCCATGGACTAATTTGCAAACAGGCCTCCTGCACCCCCTGGAAGGTGAGAAGGGCCACTTGGCCGCACAGCCTGTACAGAGTCATTAACCAGCTCACAGGACTACTCCTCCTCCTCCAGGTCTTTGTCCTTCTCAGAAGCACTAAAAATTATTTTATTTCATTTTGTATTGTATATGTGGATATATGTGTTTTATGAATATGGCTATGGCAAAAGCTAGCTGAATAAACTGAATTGAATTGAATTTTATTTCATGATTCCTTTGTTTTGTAAAGATATTCTGACAGGTATCTATATAGCACTTCTTTCTCCTTTGAGATCAACTGTAACAAACTAATCAGTTGGGAGTAATAGCTAACCACAACAACAGTGTATGTCCCAACACTACCTGCAACAGAAGTCTCCATATACACATGCATTTCTAGTTTTTTAAGTCCGCCTCACCTGTCAAAGCCCAAAATCTTAGAACATAGAAAATCCTAAACTCTATGACTAGTCACTTCTGCCCAATTAAGGGAATAGATTCAAAAACTCAGGGTGTCTTATGGAGAATGTACTACCTCTGCTACATTCTGACACAGAGAAAGGGGGAAGCTCTGTGCTACAAGATCCCATTTAGGTCTTTTAAAGGTCAAAATCAATACAGCAGATGGTTTGTGGGCTGAGTCTGAGGTATTGATTTTGACCTTAACTAAACTCAAATATTGGAATGCTTTCAAAATCTGAAATCCCATTAATTAAGTAGCACCTTAGATCAAGGAATACAGCACTGCCATTAAGAGGTGCCACTTAATTAATGGGAGTGTACTTAAGGTACAAGACTTAACAGTAATCCAATCTTCAGGTGACAAAGAAAGGGGCATAGAATCAAGACCAGTATCAAAAAGAAGTCATTACAATCTGTTAGGTGGATGCAGATAATAAAAAATGCATTTCTAAACACATTTGCTATACAATCATGTTACAGCAGCCAGAGATTTTACAATAACCAATTTATATCACAAATGGCAGGCACATTGAAGGAAAGACAATCCTTTCAATGGCTTTGCTCACCAAAGTAATTGATAAGAAGTTGTAAATCAGAAACATCATCACTGGGGCTAAAACTCCTGTACCCACATCTGTTCAGGCATGCATATCCACAAGTTAACAGCCTCCAAACTCAGAATACCCAAACTTGTTAAAAGGGATAATAACCTCCCCTTATAAGGTCCCATCTGGGGCAGGCTCGGTGGGGGGCTGCAGGGGAGACGGAGACGCCAGAGGAGATCCCTCCAGCGTGAAGGCAAGAGGGGAAACCCCGCAGAAAGGGGCAGGGCAGAGCGGCATCACGTCACAAGTATAAGGGATTCCCCAATAGAGCAGCAGCACAGAGAGGCAGGGCACTTGGACCCTGTGCGACGTTCAGCACGCCTCCAGGCACTCAGGGGGGAGGAGCTAGGAGTATAAAAGAAGGAAGCAGTCATCACAGCGGCGCCGGTGATCAGTGCAGCTGTGAGACTGGCCCTTTGCAAGGAACTTGTGGAGTGAATACAGTGGTGATTGCGTGGAGTGCGAGGAGTGTGAAGCCTGGGAAGTGTGAGCAGAGTGTGTGGAGCAGAGTGGAAGGTGTAAGTGTGGGTGCGTGGTGGCTGTGAGTGGGGTAGTGGGTGAGTGAGTGATTACTGAGTGTTTGCAACCTGTCCCTTCCTTCCCTTCCTGTTACCCCGAGCCCCTTTTCCCTGTGCGGAGGCTCCATTTTCCCTACCCCCAGCTCCCCTGGGTCTTGGCTTCCCCGGTCTCCCTCACTGCCACCAACACCCCCTTGTCTTTTCCCCCCAACAATATCTTAGGCAACGTGTGTGGTGTGGGGCAAAAGGAAGTGGTGGTGGGATACGTGATTCGCGTGCACGAGTGGGGGCTGAGCTCTGGGCCGTGTTGTCTCCCCCCCGATGATGATAAGGCCTGCCTTCTTTTGAAGGCACTAGGGCCAACTGTTAACCTGAGGGGTCATTTTTCCATATTGAGAGCAAATAGCCCGAGCGAACAGTGTGTGGGGGGGGTCTTTTCTCGCTCCCCAAACCCTTGGCACCTTAGACCCTGTCCCCTCTGGGTTCTTCCCATTCCTATACCCCCCTACCCT
Source organism: Sphenodon punctatus (assembly GCA_003113815.1). Taxonomy (NCBI): domain Eukaryota; kingdom Metazoa; phylum Chordata; class Lepidosauria; order Sphenodontia; family Sphenodontidae; genus Sphenodon; species Sphenodon punctatus. The sequence goes on along the minus strand of QEPC01000029.1, from coordinate 2,464,012 downwards.
AACACCCCTTTGCCTTGGCTCAAGCCCTATACTCATGTAAACAAACAAAACTAGTGAGTTAAAAGATTATTGACTTTTATCACCTGCCTCTAGGGCTGAAACTTGATCATCATTTTCTCATGTTTCTCAATAAGAATCACAAGTCTCGTCTCATTCTTGCAAATGAGAATGAGATGAGAATTGACTGGATTTTCACCGGGAAACACAAGAATCTCAAGGAACAAGATACCCGGTGGTGATGGGGGCTGGGGGGGGAGGATGAGAAAGCCATGCTGTTCCCTCCCCAGCTCTCTTACCTGTCTGGAGCTGGCAGCTCAGGGGACAGAGCCCAGGGCTATGAGCGGTCTCTGTGGGGCACTCCTGAGGCCACATTCACACATGCGGCAGTGGTGGCAGCAGAGCAAAGACGCGGCAGCAGGGAGGAGCCCAATGTCAGAAGAAGAGTCAGAGCGAACTGTGATCTGCTGCGGCTTCCCTCACACATGTCAGGGTAGGATTTTGCACCCTGACATGCACAAGGGAAGCCGTGGCAGATCCGTTTCCACCAGCTCTTCTTCGGACATCGGACAGCTCCCCGCTGCCACGTCATCCTTCATGGGTCTCGCTGCCGCTGCCACCACACCGGGTCAGGTGTGAATGCGACCTGAGTCCTGATAGAGAATTGTCAGGAATGGGAGGGGGGAGAGCAGGAGGGAGGGGGCAGACTTAGCAGACATCTCCAGCATTCTGTTGGCTAGCAGGAGTCAGCAGCCAATACAATGCTGAAGAAATGTGCTGAGCCTTCCTCTTCCCTTCAGCTCTCCCTCTTCCCATTTATAAAAATGGGAAGTCCTTTCCAGTTGGAGGGGTAGCGCTGAAGAGAAGAGGTGGGCTAAGCACAGCTTTTTAGCATTCTATTGAGCACTCACTCCTTGCTTGCCAATAGAATTCTGAAGGTGTCTGCTGGGTCTGCCCCCTCCAACCTGCTCTCCTCTCTCCCATTCCTGATCACTCTCAATCAGGATGCAGGAGCTCCCCACAAAGAATGCTCTTGGGCTCTGTCTCCCAAGCTGCCAGCCCCAGTCAAGGTAAGAGAGCTGGGGAGGGGGCAGCAATGCTTTTCCCTCTATCCCTCCCTTCTCCACTTTAATTTCTCCGGGTGCAGGCAGTGGGGAGAGCAAGAAATCTTGTGGGATCTGTGAGAGCATGACTCTGATTCTCAATTCTTCTGAGATGATTTACTGATTCTCATTTCAGAGCTAGCAAACAATCTGAGTATCTCTTGACTGAGTCCCCCAATCAGCTAGGCTCATCTCAGTCTAATCCAGAGAGAGTATCAACTGGTTGATGCCCCCAAATCCTCAAGCTTTGGGACCCACTCCAAAAAAAAGGGGGGTGGACCCAGGGACTGCCTCTGGTGAGAGCGGGGGGAGTACTGGGAGGTTTGGGGGGGAGGGGATGGCTCGGTCTCCCAGTGAGAGGGGGAGACCGAGGGGTGTGGGGAGGTTATGGCCTGTCCCGGCCCCTGGTGGGAGCAGGATGGCCGGGGGGGGGGGGGGGAGGTTTTTGGAGGAGGGGAGGGAGGGCTGTGGGGCAACAGCCAGGTCTGATTGGGTGGACGGAGGGGGGGGCATGGCCATTGTGGTCGTGCTGGGGTGTGGACGGTATGGTCCATGGGGTGGGAAGGCACGGGCCCCTAGGGGTCCTCGGTGCCTGAGGAAGGTGGAAGTCATCACCCCCCCACTAAGGGGGAGGGAGGTGCCGGGTCCAGGGTCCGCACGTGGGGGGCTGGTGCTGATGAATGCGAGGTCCGTTGTCAACAAGGCCCCAATTATCCATGATTTGATCTTGGATGGGGCCGTGGACCTCGCATGCATCACGGAGACCTGGCTGGATGATCTGGCCGGTCCAACTTTGGCGGATCTGGTTCCAGCTGGGTATGCCGTGCAGCATCAGCCCCGCATGGGCGGCCGGGGAGGGGGTGTAGCTATTGTTTTTAGGGAAGACTGGCCTGTTAGGAGGTATCCAGTGCGGGAGATTATGGGTGTAGAGGCTCTGCACGTGGTGATCGATTTGGCTGGGGGCAAGCTAGGGGTGCTGCTGGTGTACCGGGCCCCTTCATGCCCGGCGGCATCCCTTACCGCTCTAGCGGAGCTGGCCTCGGAGGTGGTGTTGGGCTCCCCCAGGACTTTGGTTCTGGGGGACTTCAACGTCCACGCCGATGCCGGCCTTGTTGGGGCGGAGCGGGAGTTCATGGCCGCCATGGCAACTATGAACTTGTCCCAGGAGGTGATCTGCCCGACCCACGTGGGGGGACATACCCTCGACCTGATCTTCGGCTCTGGCCTTGAGGCGGGGGGTCCGGTTGTGGGGGAGGTGACAGCGGTGCCCTTGTCGTGGACGGACCATTACCTCCTTCAGGCCGGTCTTTTAGCGCGCCCCCTCCAGAAGGGGAAGGGACCAGTTAGGATGGTCCGCCCTCGGAGGCTGATGGAACCCCAGCGGTTCCAGGAGGTCCTGAGGGAGCTTACCCTGGACGTGGACGGTCACTCTGTGGATGAGCTGGTCCGGCATTGGAACAGCTTGCTGGAGGAGGCCATTGACAGGGTGGCTCCGAGGCGCCTTCTGCCTCGGTCTCGTCACCGCAGGACCCCTTGGTTTACTGAGGGGCTGCGGTGTATGAAGCGTGTGGGCAGGAGGCTAGAGCGACGCTGGCGTCGGACTCGGTCTGTCTCCGATCGTCTTCTCCATAGGGCCCATTTGCGGTCCTATGTGGAGGCTGTGAGGACGGCGAGGAAGGAATTCCTCGCCGTCCTCATAGCGTCTGCGAAGTCGCGTCCAGCGGAGCTGTTTCGGGTGGTGCGGGGGCTGGTTAGTCCGGCCTCCCTCCGCCTGGATGGGGACTTGTCCCGGGCCCGCTGTGAGGAGTTTGTCATCTACTTCGCAGACAAGATTGCTCGGATTCAGGCCGATTTCGACGCTGGGTTGATAGCAGTAGGGGAAGAGCGCGGGGGGGCGGAGGGTCCGTCTGGTCCATCTTTATGGGGTGAGTTTCAGGAAGTGACGCCGGCCGATGTGGTGGATGTCCTGGGGTCTGTGAGGGCCACGTGTTGTCAACTAGATCCGTGCCCGTCCTGGTTAATAAAAGCTTCCGGGGAGACGTTGGGGACGGTGCTGGCGAGGGTGGTGAATGCGTCCCTTCGGCAGGGGAGGTTGTCGCCTTGCTTAAAAGAGGCTGTGGTGCGCCCCCTGCTGAAAAAACCATCGTTGGACGTAGACGCGCTCGCCAGCTACCGACCTGTCTCTAACCTTCCCTTTTTAGGGAAGGTTATTGAGCGGGCAGTGGCGCTCCAGCTCCAGGGTCATCTAGATAATATCGGGCTCCTTGACCCTTTTCAATCTGGGTTCCGCCCCGGCTATGGCACCGAGACGGCGTTGGTGGCCTTGGTGGACGACCTCCGCCGGGAGATGGATGCGGGATGTTCGACATTTCTCATCCTGCTCGATCTCTCGGCCGCTTTTGACACCGTGGACCATGGGCTGCTGTTGAGACGACTGCGTGACCGGGGGGGTCTGGACGGGACTGTTCTTGAATGGTTCCGTTCATTCCTCTCGGGGAGGAGCCAACGGGTGGTGTTGGGGGAAGAAACATCGAGCCCCCGCGCCTTACCGTGTGGCGTTCCGCAGGGATCGATCTTGTCTCCATTATTATTTAACATCTATATGCAGCCCTTGGGGGAGGTCGTGAGAGGGTTCGGGGTGCGATGTCACCAGTATGCTGATGATACTCAGCTGTACCTCTCGTTTTCTACCGACCCAGACCCTGCTGTCTCGGTGCTATCCCAATGTTTGGAGGCCGTGGCGGATTGGATGCGGCGGAGCAGACTGAAGCTCAACCCAGATAAGACGGAGGTGATGGTGGTGGGGAGGGCGAAGGGGGTGGTGGCCCCCCTGGTTGGGGGGGTTTGCCCCCCTGTAGCTCAGCAGGTCCGGAGTCTGGGGGTCATATTGGACGCAGACCTGCGGCTGGAGCGGCAGGTGGAGGCAGTCGCTAAGGCTGCCTTCCGCCAGCTTTATCTGGTACGTAGGCTGCGTCCGTATGTCTCTGGCCCGGACCTGGCCTCCCTCATCCATGCCTTCGTCACCTCGCGGCTCGACTACTGTAACGCGCTCTACGTGGGGCTTCCCTTGTTCTTGGCCCGGAGGCTGCAGCTGGTGCAGAATGCGGCGGCCCGTCTTCTTACGGGGACGGGTCGCCGGGAGCACATTACACCGGTGCTCCGAGCGCTGCACTGGCTGCCGATAGTGTGCCGGGCCAAGTTCAAGGTCCTAGTAATGATCTATAAAGCCCTATACGGCCTTGGCCCCTCTTACCTTAGGGACCGCCTCGCCCTTCGCGCCCCGGAACGGCTCCTGCGGTCTGCCGGGGGTGCCCTCCTGGAGGTCCCCCGTGTTAAGCGGGGGGCCACGATGGAGCGGGCATTCTCGGTGGTAGGGCCGCGGCTGTGGAACTCCCTTCCGGAGGAAGCTCGCCTGGCCCCAAGCCTTTTGACATTTCGGCGGAACTGTAAGACCTGGCTGTTTGCCCAGGCCTTTGGGAGGGAGGGTGGGGAGGGAGGATTTTAGTCCCCTACCCATTTGTTTTTGTCTAGCCCTGTTTTAATATTTAATATTTAATATGTGATTGTTTTAGATGAATTTTATTGTATTTTATTGTTTTAATGTTGTAAGCCGCCCCGAGCTGCGTTGCAGGAGGGGCGGGGTATAAATTTGTAAAATAAATAAATAAATAAATTATACGCAGTACCATCCTTGATACTAGCTGAAGAGATTAGCAGGATGTATTATCTATCTCCAGGATTTTTATTTTCCCAGACTGAGAAAAAAATTGTTGCATTGTAACATATGTACCTCAGAAGAGTTTGCGAAGGAAACAAAAATAGTTATAGAAAAGAATGAGTACACTAGAGATACCATAACTCCCCTTTAACAGGAGACTCTTATGAAAAATACATGTTGCAGGGCTGCACTGGAACCAACGCAGCACTGCAACATGTATTTTTCATAAGCATCCCCTGTTAAAGGGGAAGTTAGGTAGCACTATAGTACAGTTTCTATTCATATAAGCCTGATATCTACAAACACATTTTTGCTCATTTAAACATTCTTCATCCTTTCCAGCTGACTAAGAATGTTTAAATGAGAAAAGGTATATTGTGTTTGTTGGTATCAGGCTACTGTACTGAGATAGTTGCCAACTCCAGACACATTAAGAAAGCTGGGCATGGCTTCCTCCTCCCTCTCTCCCCACATCAGTACTGGTTTTTTTTTGTTTTTTTGAGATTCTTGTTTTTCTTGGCAAGAATCCAGATGATTCTCATCTTATTTTTGTTTGCAAGAACAAGTCAAGATTTGTGATTCTCGACAAGAAACATGAGAAACCGAGAATTGAATTTCAGCCCTACAATTTATATAATAAAGAACTGAGTCTTAACACATTCAAAAGCGACCTTTCTCCTGCCATTTCCCCTGATACCCACAATCTAGACATTTATGTAGCTATTACACATACGTTTCATCTTTTTCTTCTCAGAAGAAGAATCTTGTTCTAAGAATAACCGAAACAAAAAACTTAACAGTTTAAAAAAACCTTAAATACACAAGCGTTTTCTTAAAATACAAAAAAACACAACCAAATTCAGTACAATTACAATTCAAAAAACATTCCACTCCATACATTGCAACAAAACATAAAGGCCCAAAACCATAGAAATTATTTCAGAATTTGAGCAATATTTAATATTTTATCCTCATCAACATATATGTAATATATGTACTTAATTCCTTACCATACATACTTTCATTCATTTTTAACAACAACTAAACGTTTATATTTTCCATTATTAAACTTTAATTTATTATCATAATTCGACAAGGAGCAGTTTTTTCAGAGTGCATTAAGTCTGTTTCTACAGAACTTCATTCTGTACATCGAATTCTATAATGTTGTCTACACTCACATTCTTAAGTTCATTGTATGAGCTGTATACAATTTGTATACATGTAAATACATGTAAATAATAGACTTAATGCACTCTTAAAAAATTGTTCCTTGTAGAATTATGCAGTGATTGGGGGGCAGTACGGGGTTAGGAGCGGGGGTGAGGAGCAGGCCGGGGCTCAGGGTGGAGCTATGTGCGTGGGGTTGGGGGGCAGGTCGGAACTAGGTGCAGGGGGGGGCAGGTCGGGGTTGGCAGGGGTTTGGTTTTTTGATTTTTTGGGGGGAGGTTGTTTTTTAAAAAACATTTGTTAGTCGCCCCCCCCATGCCTACGGCATCCCAGGGCAACGTACAATTCAATAAAACATTCATTAAAAATAACAATTTTTAAAAACCCTTAAAAACACAACAATATAAACCAAAACAGGTTGGGAGAATAAAATAAAAATAAAGGGAGGGGAACATTAAAACTCTAAACCCTCCTCCCTCCCTCCTCCCCAAAGACCTGGGTGAGCAGCCAGGTTTTACAAACCCTCCAGAATGTCAAAAGGCTTGGGGCCAGGCGAGCTTCCTCCGGGAGGGAATTCCAAAGGCATGGCCCGGCCACCGAGAATGCCCTCTCCATTGTGGCCCCTTGCTTGACATGGGGGACCTCCAAAAAGGCACCCCCGGCAGACCGAAGGAGCTGCTCTGGGATGCGGAGGTCGAGGCAGTCCCTGAGGTATGACGGGCCCTTGAACCTGGCTCGGCATGCTATTGGCAACCAGTGCAGAGTCTGGAGCACAGATGTTATATGCTCTCGATGACCCGTCCCCATCAGGAGCCAGGTCGCCGCATTCTGCACTAACTGCAGCCTCCGGACCAGGAACAAGGGCAGCCCCACGTAGAGTGCATTACAGTAGTCCAACCTTGAGGTAATGAAGTCATGGATGAGGGAGGCCAGGTCCAGCCTGGAGATATATGGATGCAGCCTCCACACTAAATACAACTGGCAGAAGGCGGCCTTCACCACCCCCTCCACCTGTCAATCCAGGCGGAGATCTGAGTCCAAAACCACCCCCAGACTCTGGACCTGCTGAGCTATAGGAGGGCGACCCCTCCCAATCAGGGGGGCCGACAACTCTCTCGCCCTCCCCACCACCATCACCTCTGTCTTATCGGGGTTTGAGGTCAGGGATGTCAGGGGGGCAGGTCAGGGTTGGAGGGGGTTGGAGAGGTTTGAGTTTGGGGCTGGTGGGGGGATGAGGTCGGGGCTGG
>QEPC01000029.1:2435465-2452920 GCA_003113815.1 Sphenodon punctatus | reverse complement strand
GAGTAGGTCTGTGTACTTATTAGATAATCCATTTACTTCATAGCATTTAGAATAGTTAATAGCGGTTAGATTTAGTGTAGACAGATATATATAATATTAGATTTAAAAAAATAAGAAAACCCCATATAAAAACCAAAAAACCAAATAAAGAACAAAAGAAAACCCAATAAAAAAACAAAAAACCATATAAAAAACAAACAAAAAAACCAAAACAAAACTTCCCGAATGGCTGAACGGCCGAACCGAACAGCCGAACTGAACAGCCGAACGGCCTAACCGAACAGCCTGTTCGGACGAACGAACCGAACAGCCGAACCCGAACTCGGCGAATGAACCGAACGAATCCGAACCGAATGAACAAACCGAACAGACGAACCGAACGCAGCCGAACCGAACGGTGGAACCCGAACCGCGATCTGTTCGCCCATCCCTACAATCGAGCATCGAATCAAGGGGGTTTCTCTTGCACAAAGCAACTTGCAGGATCAGGGTCAACCTGTACTATCAGGGGAACAAACTAACACACCAGTACAAGAGAAGCAAACATTTTAAGTTTGGCAAAGTGATTTCAAATCATCCAGAGCTTACAGCAAGCCACAAAGGAACAGTAGTAGCTTTAACTCACTTTCCCTGCTCCAGGTCCCTACCCCACAGTCAGGGGGGGAAGTTGGAACACTGAAATAATAATTTAAAAAACAAGCACCAGTCACCTTACCTGCTTAAGTTGCTTTTCACCGCACCACCTGCTCTGGCACCAACAACTACCTCTCTCCTCCTGACTCCAGTCTGCTTCATGCTACTGCTGCTGCCACACACATACCATGACTCCCACACTGTGTAGGGCAGGCAAGGCAGCACTCAGTTCAACATCAGAAGGTTGCTACCATGTACAAAAGGTTCTTCGAGATGGCTTTAAACATTCTCACATTTGTGAGACATGAATGTCCAAACGTGAGAATGTTCTGAGCCATCTCAAAGAACCTTGTTTACAAGGTAGCAGTCTTCTCGCCACTGCAACAGACTGAATTTCCCCATGTGCTAGGGGAGGGGGAGGGGCCTCAGGCCACGTGTACGCTTTTGGTGAGGAGGGACAGGGGCCCACGTGGCAGCCAGGACCAGGCTCGGCCAGGCTGATTAAAAAAAATAAAAATAAAAAACTAGTAGGGCTCCACAGAGACACATCGGAGTGGAGTGGGCTCATGCTGGCCTGACCCTGCCTCGTCATGGTGCCAGAAGAGCAGCAGCAGCAGCAGCAACTTTACTTAACTGCTCCACCAGGCAGTACTGCGCAGCTTCACTTTTATGCTGGCTTTCCACTAATTAGGTATTTCAGCGGAAATCAGACGACAGAAGACCAGAAGCAGAAAATCACAGAAGCCATTACAGTTTACCAGGCAATGTGGAAATACCAAATAACCAACAGAAGGTTGAGTTCACTACCGCCATATTGATATCGAATGACAGAACGAGAGCAGCAGCTTTCACTACATGCTTATTCCAGAAGAAATGTAATGATGATTTTGGGGGCTACTGTGCTGAATTTAAGTGAGGGAGGTTGGCAACTTTCAGTGGAGATCCAGGGGTTGTAAAAGGCCAGCAATGGAAGAAGTCCTGGAGCACAACTAGCATAAGGTACTTCCCTCCATAAATGGCATCACTGCTATTGGGGGGCTCTGGCTTGACAATGGCTTCATGCAGCCACAGAGTTCCTATATGTTGGGTTAGATGCAAATATTCTTATGTTTGTGTACACATTTGTACACACCAATACAGTAACAGCAACCTAACAAACCCAGTGTTCCAGAAAAAAAATGGAGCAGCAGACTCAGATTTGGGTCCTCGCGTAGACAATGGGTGAAAACAGACATGCATGTAACTCCATTTTAACATTTCTTATGCATGTTGCAGGGCTGTATTGGCACCCTAGGTAGCCCTGTGGCATGCATAAGAAAGGTTAAAGTTGTGCTGAAGTGGAGTGAAGGTGCAGGATTGTCTGCTCTCACCCAGTGTTAGGTGTGGACACTTTACTACACGAATGGTAGTGACTGGCTAGTTTGATTTCTGCTGAACAACAAACTAGTCCTTCCTGCTCACAGCACTTCGGTGTTGGTGGGGCTTACTTGCCATCAAGCAAGCATTTTTCTGCATGTATTGATTCCCACTACAGAAGTTCATATTTGTTGTTATCCATGTCCTTGACACAAGATTGTATTATGTATAGGAACATCCATGATTTCATGTTTGAGAAATTCTGGTTTATATAAATAGACCCATTATTACTTCTTAGAAGGTTTTTTTGTTGTTGTTAAAGAAGAATCCCCCCATGTATTTTTACTCCCTCCTTCTTATGTAGAATTCTCTATCCACTCCATTGGACATCATAAAATTCCTTTTGAAGTTCCCTCTATGTTAAAACAATCAGAGAAATTTTTTTGATCTGATTATCACCATAACGCATAACTATTCACATTTTTTCAGGTTGCTTCATTATGCCTGAAGCATTTCCTTGTTCCCAATGTCTGCTCTGTAGCTCGCATTGTCCCTCAACACGCTATGCTAAGGCTGGGAGTCTGATGTTGTATTTACTGCATGAACAACAACTTAATTAAGTGGTGCCTTAGAAATATCATCAGTGCTTTGTTGCTGCAATTGCACTTGGGCATGTATCACATTGTTCTGACAAACGCACAGGGAGAATCACTTTGTAGTTAGTCATGTTTCTGGAACACTACTGGCTAAGGACTCATGAACAAATTATTACTATCACACCAATAGCAATAATATTCTCAGCTTGATACAGGAGTATAAAACGCAAAGTGAGGATGAAAGTTCTTCAGAGGCAGTATAAAATCCGAATCAAAATGAAACCCACTTCACTTTTGTTGACTCACTGTCTGCATCCTGGAGGAGATCACTTTGTTTTTCCTTATGTTCTGATAACTCAGGCTGCTTTTAAACGAGGGCGCACTGAAGCGCCTCCCAAACGCCGCATTAAAGCAAAGCAGCTGGAGTGGCTTTCTCCCCGTTGCCGGCGGCGGCGGCGGTGGCTGGAGACACGGGGCTTTGGAGCAGCGCGTTCTTAAGCCTAATAATTGAAGTCTTAAGAACGCGCCGCTGCAAAGCCCCGTGTCTCCAGCCGCTGCCGGCAACTGGGAGAACGTCACTTCCGGCGGCTTTGCTTTAATGCAGCGTTTGGGAGGCGCTTCAGCGTGCCCTCATTTAAAAGCAGCCTAAGAAGGCCCAGACATTTTATTATTATTATTATTATTATTATTATTATAAACATTTGTATAGCACCAGCCGTGTACCTGGTGCTTTACAGAACAAAGATAAAGATGCGGTCCCTGCCTACAGCTTACAATCTAAAAAGACAAGGAGGGGACGACAAGGAGAGGGGACAAAGGGAAGACAAGGGAGAAGCAAACAAACATGCAAGCAGCTGTGAAGTCTCAGGTGCGCATGCTTGGCTTGGTTACAGTTAGGCAGGAGTCTGCAGAAGAGGGCAGACCATAATTATTTGGGGGGCAACAATTAGCAGGCATTGGGAAAGGCAGCATGGAAGAGGTGGGTCTTGAGGAGGAATTTGAAGTTGTGGAGGGAGGAGGTGAGGCGGATGTGGGTAGGGAGGGAGTTCCAGGCATGGGGGGCAGTGAGGGAGAAGGGATTAAGGCAGTTAGGGGAGCATGGGAGTTGAGGGAGAGTAAGGGAGGGGACAGAAGGGGAGCGGAGGGCGCATGCAGGCATGCATAAGGAGATTAGGGCTGAGAGATAGGGGGAGTTTGGCTGTGAAGTGTTTTATAGGTGAATACCAGTTTAAACCAGATGTGTTCAGGAAGGGGGAGCCAGTGGAGAGAGGAGAGGAGAGGAGAGGTTGCACGTGGTCAAAGCGACGGGCTGAGTGTATGACCTTGGCAGCAAAGTTTTGGATGGCAATAAGGGTGGACAGGTGAGAGTGAGGGAGGCCAGTGAGGAGAAGATTGTATCCACACAGACATGAAAAATGGAAAGGAAAAAAAATGAAAGAACGAATGAAAGAAACAAGAGACAGAATTGCATTATGTCAGGGCCTCATGGACTTAGAGAGAGACCGCACTATCACATACATTAATACACAAACTTCATTGCCGTGGGGAATTCCAGGACTCAAAACATGTGTAGCTTCAGTCTCATGATAAGGGAAGGAATGTGGATCTTTTCTGGCAAACATGCACATCTGGTACAGTAGGGAAAAGATACTCTGCCAGACGTGCATGTTTGCTGGCAAAGATCCACATTTCTGCCATTCTCACAAGACAGAAGCTGTGCTTCTTTTGAGTTCTGGACTTGCCTGCAGTGTTGATGAGTGCATATAAATTTTGTTTTGCATTATTAATTCCAGAAAAATGAAAAAATAATGAAGTTTCAGTATAAAACCAAAAATTTCAGATTTTGTTTTAAAAATTTGGGACATAAATACCAGACTGCAATGTCTTTGTTTTACATCCAATTTGCATGAAATGTGGAGGGAAAGTACCCCTTGATAAGGGAATCATCCCTACCAAATTTCAAAAGGATTGGCAAAAGGGTCCCAATAATATATGCATCATGGTTTGTGATGCATTTCCAGCTGTACCGTCCTTGCTTCCCATTAATTATTTATTATTAATTATTAATTTATTATTATTATTATCAAGCATTTATATAGCACCAGCACTTTACAAGGTAATGGAATAAACACGGTTCCTGCCCTAGGGCTTACAATCTGAGACACAGAGGGTGGGGGAGAGATGAAGGAAGGGGCACAGAAGGAGAGAATGGGTGTAACATTTACAAAGATGCAAGGTCTCAGGTGTATGTGCTTGACTTGGTTATATCGAGAATGATGACTGGCTGGTCCATGTGTTTAAGATATGAGTACACAGACCTCAGGTAACAGATTGTACTGGATGGTAGGTATCAGCAGGAGTTAGGAGAGGGGAACGAGGAGTCAGGGAAGGAAGAGCAGAAGAGGTGGGTCTTGAGGAGGGATTTGAAGGTACGAAGGGAGAGGGAGAGGCAGATGTGGGCAGGGAGGGAGTTCCAGGCATGGGGGGCAACTAGGGAGAAGGAACGAATGCAGTTAGGAGAGCAGGGATGGTGTGGGAGGGTGAGAGAGGGGACAGAGGAGGAGCAGAGTTCACGGACTGGAGTACGGAGGGAAAATAGTGCAGAGAGGTACGGGGGAGCAAGGTTGTGAAGAGCTTTATAGGTGAATACTAGGAGCTTGTGCAGGATTCATCCAGGAAGGGAGAGCCAGTGAAGAGAGGAGAGGAGGGGCTGCACGTGGTTGAAACAACAGGCGAGGTGGATGACCCTGGCAGCAGAGTTTTGGATGGACATAAGGGGAGAAAGGTGAGAGTCAGCTGAGGAGCAGACTTCCAGGCACCAGGGGTGGAGAGATTTGGAGTAGCAGCCAGCCTGCCCAAGCAACAGCCATTTTCTCCTCAGACCACTGACTTTGCAGTCTGCGATTGGCCACGAGCTAGGCTGTGGGGTGCCTTGGGGGTGTGCGGGGTGGGAAACAGCCTTGGGGGATGTAGGGTGCCTTGGGGGGGTGTAGGGTGGGAAACAGCCTGGGGGGTGCAGGGTGGGAAACAGCCTGGGGGTGTGTGGGGTGCCTTGTGGGGGGGTGGGGTGGGAATCCTCCTCCCGCCCCCCCCAGACTGTTTCCGAATCTTATTCTTACCTGGTGCTGGGAGCGGCAAGGAAGCAGCTGCAGTGCACCGCCGGCAGCCATGTTCTTCTTTGAGCATGTAAGGCAGGGACCAGTGCACTTGCGCACTGCTCTCTGCCTCAGGCCCCCGGCCCAAGGCATCTCGCTAGGGCACTTTCAACAAGCGCCCTGGTGAGAGCTTTCCTTGCGCCCATTGAGTACAATGGAAGCCCAAGCTCCTCCCTCCACAGCACGTCCTATACGTGCTGTGTAGACGGAGGAGCTCAGCCAGGCTGAGCGCTCAGCCGCCCAAACCGCGTTTTCCATTGGAAAATGCGGTTGGGCTTAGCATTTTTGAGCCTTCTGGGACCCACTCCTCTGGAGTGGATCCCAGAAGTCAACTGAAACAGCGCCGCAGCAGCCTCTGCCTTGCCTTTGCTTCAGAGCGGAGGCTGCTGCAGAGCTGTTGTCAAAACTGCTGCAGGCAGCAGCAGCAGCCAGAGCTCATAACCACCCCCCAAACTCCGCAGGCCTGCTTTGGGGCAACAACAGGCTTTAGTGGCTCAGTGTTGTCTTCTGGCAGCGCCCTCCTCCACTGCCACGCAGGGTAATGTAAGGCCTGCAGCAGGACAAGTTGGACAACATGAGGCTGCGGCTGTCTCTGCTGCTGCTGCTGGAGCAGGTTCTGCTGCTTCATATGTTCCTCCAGGGTCACCAATGCACCCCATTGTGGAGGCAATCCCCAGCAGCAGTCCGAAGCTGGTGGAGACCTCCCCTGCTGCTGGAGGCAGGGCCCAATCCACGGGCAGTGGCAGTAGGGAGAAGAGTAGCAGTAGCAGCAGCAGTGACAGCTATAGAGGGGGGCACAGGGAGAGTGCCAGCAGCATGGCGGGCAGTCAAGCCTCTGCGTCACATACTCCCCTTCATGGGACAACATCACAGTGACCGGGGACAGTGACTCAAAGGCAGACACTAGTGCTTCAGAGGAGATGGCTGACCCTCCTCCCAGAGCTGTGTCACCAGTGCCACCAAGTTCTGCCCTTTCCAGCAGCGCTGGCAGCAATGCGTCATCTGGGGCGGGCCAGAAGGCAGGAGGGGGAAAAAATTCCTCAGTCTGGGATCATTTTAAGCAGGTGCAGGCAGATGATCGCAGAGAGGTGCAGTGCACTGTGTGCAAAAAGGTGGTAAAGTGTGGGCAGGTGCTCAGCAACCTGGGGACAACAGCAATGGCAAGGCACCTAAAGTGCTCTGCTGCTCAACGGGAAGGCAGGGGAAGTGAATGCAAGCGGGTTCCTGACTTCAGCGGCCAGGCACCCGGCTTCTTCAGTAGGCAAGCATCCTGCACCAGCACCAACCGCTGCCTCTAGCAGCAGGAGCAGTATTCCTCCTGCTAGGGGGGCAGAACAGCAGCAGGAGCCTCCCCAGCAGCGCCATCAGTCCACCATGAAGGAGCTGGGGTGGGGGGATCTGTCAAGGCCATTGGCAGGGTGCTGAGGCACAGGCTTCCAAGAGAAAGTGAAGCGCACGTTGGCAGAAATTATTACCCTGGATGGTCAGCCCTTCTCAACTGTGGAGGACAAGGGCTTCCAGCAGCTGATTGAGTTCCTGGGCCCCAACCTTAAGCTCCCTTCCCGCTCCACCCTTAGTCAGACTGTGGTGCCACAGCTGTACAGGGCTTTGAAGAAGCGGCTGAGGGAGCAGCTCGCAGGGGCTGAGGGGGCAACGGTCCACTTCACCACAGACCTGTGGTCCATCAGGAATGCATAGCATGCCTACCTGGCAGTGACAGCACACTGGTGGCAGGACCCAGAGGCAGCACTTGGCGTGGCAGGAGGGGACCTGAAGCAGGGTATAGGTGGGCACTGCTTCAGGTCCATGTAATGGACAGCCCCCACACCTCCAGTAACCTCGAGGCAGCTCTGGCCACCATGCTGAGGGAGTGGGTCATGCCAGGCGCGGCCTTCACCAAGGGATGTGTAGTGATGGACAACGCGGCCAATATACTAAAGGCAGTCCGTGAGGGGAGCTTCACAAACATCCCTTGCGCTGCACACACCCTCCATCTCGTGGTCAAGGACACTCTGGGATTGGGGGATAAAGGAATTGGGGCAGGCACCCTTAGCTCCCTGGTCGACCGGGGGAGGAAGCTGGTGGGGTTCTTCAACCACAGCATGAAGGGCAATGAGCTCCTCCGGGAGAAGCAGGTACAGCAACACTCCCCAGCGCATCAGCTGGTGCAAGATGTGCCCACCAGGTGGAATTCCACCTTCCTAATGCTTGAGCAACTTCTGGAGCAGAAAGTCGTCTAGCATCAGGTTGAACTGGACACAGACATCGAGGCACCTCCAGGCTACAACAGGGAGGAATGGGAGATGATTGCTCAGACGGTCTTCATTCTTAGACCATTCCTGGACGTTATGGAGACCTTGGGATCTCCACCGCCACCCTCAACCAGGTGACCCCGCTGGTCCATAGTCTCCGCAGCAGCCTGGATGAGATTCTGGGGGAGGGGGGTGGGATTGTGGTCCTCAGGGCAGGAGGATGTCAGATGAGGCAATTGACCTTGTGCGCAAGCTGTAGACGGGGCTGAGTGCGCGCTTTGATGAGCTGCTGTGCGTTGAGGATTATGTGCTGGCAACCATGCTGGACCCCAGGATCAAGGGCAGCATGGCATGCGAGTCAGTGCTATATATCCTCCAGAAGGAAGCGCTGGTGCGAGGGTCTGGAAGGCAGAGTGGGCTATGCAGCAGGACACCCCTGGGGATGGTGGGAGCAGCCACCCCTCTCAGCCAGGCAGGTCTCTCTGTGCCCCCAGCCCTACTGGTAGCGGCAGTACCAGCTGCAGGATGAGCAGCATCAGCAGAAGCACCCCTATTGCCAGCAGTTCCTCCTGTGTGCAGGCCACTCTGGGGAGCATGGGTCCGTGCACAATAGGGCAAGAGGTGTAGCTGAGGGCAGTGAGGCAGGTGGTGCTCACCCAGAGCTACCGGAGAGAGTATGATGGCGCCTCAGAAGCAGTGGAGAGCTACCTTGAGGAGGAGCCCTGCATTGATCCCAGCAGTGATCCCTTGGCCTACTGGGCCGGCAAGGCCAACGTGTGGCCGGTCCTGTTGAAAGTGACCAAGGGTATCCTGTCCTGCCCACCAAATAGTGTCCCCAGCGAGCGGGTTTCTCTGTGGTGGGGGACATTTGCTCCCCACACTGCCTGAGACTAAGGGCCAAGTTGGTGGAGCAGTTGCTCTTCTTGAAGGTCAACCTTCCACTGCTGGGATTCCCCGAGCTGCCCCTGGACAAGGAGTGATGGTGCAGTAGCACACGCCATCCCATGCCAGGGGCAGTCTTGGGATGGGGCTCCTCCTCCTCCTCCTCAATCTTGGCTAGGGCTACTGCTCCTGTGCTCCTGAGGTGCTGTCCCTCACTCCCTCCCAATGCCTGGCACCTACCCTGCCCCCCCCCTCTCTCATACTAGATGGCCTCGGACGCTTTATCCCACTGGTCTCATGATGCAGGATGGCATTGGAAAACAAACTGTAAGCCTGCCAACCGGCCTATGGCTACATGATCTCGGCCCGCCTATGTGACGCTGACTGGCTCTTGTGCTCTCATGCTTCATAGTCTTTGCTAGACTATTTGAGTGCCCTGCTGCCAATGTCCCACCCTGCCTGCTCTACTGCCTCTCCTGCCACTCTCCTGTCTGCCTGCCCAGCTTGCCACCAAGCTCAAGCATGCCTCAGTCCGCCTTCCTGCCTCCCATGCCAAGGTGCCTGTCTGCCCACCCAGGTTGCCTAGCTCGAAGCCTGCCCAAGCCCACCTGCCCTACCGCCTCTCATGCAACGCTGCCTGCCTGCCTGCCTGCCTGCCTGCCTACCCAGGTTGCAAAGCTTGAACCCTGCCTCAGTTTGCCTGACTGCCGCTCATGCCACGCCACCTGACTGCCTGCCCCGGCAACCAATGTCTGCTTCTGCTAGTGCCAATGACCCCCAGGCCTATATGCTATCTATGCCAAGGGTTCTGTACCCTGGCAAGCCACTGTCTGCTGCTACCAATGGCCCCCAGGCCTATATGCCATCTGTGCCAAGGGTTTTGTACCCTGGAAACCCACTGTCTGCTGCTGCCAATGGCCCTCAGGCCAGGCCTATATGCCGTCTGTGCCAAGGGTTCTGTACCCTGACAACCAATGTCTGCTGGTGCCAATGGCCCCTAGGCCTATATGCTATCTGTGCCAACCAAGGGGTCTGTACCCAGGAAACTTGATGACTGCTGCTGCTCCCAATCATTCCATGCAGTCTGTCTGCCCGCCCAGGCTGCCAAGCTCAAAGCCTGCTTGATTGCTGATCATGCCATGCTGCCTGCCTGCCCACCCAGGTTGCCATTGCCAGCTCAAAGCTTGCCTCAGCCCGTCTGCCTGCCCACCTCTCATGCCAAGCTGCCATGACTGCCTGCCTGCCCGCCTAGGTTGCCAAGTTCAAAGCATGCCTGAATGCTGCCCATGCCACACTGTCTGCCTGCCCCGGCAACCCATGTTTGCTGCTGCTGCCAAAGGCCCCCACCCCCCAGACCTATATGCTGTCTGTGCAAAGGTTTCTGTACCCTGGCAACCAGCAATCCACAATCTAACCACCAGCACCCACCGCCCGCTGCCAGTCTCTCTTTCTCTCTGGCACACCCACACAAACACAAGCCCTGCCCTTCCTGGGGGGCTGTCTGCAAGTTGAGACCCTGCTGCTGGCACATCTTGGGGTCAATGTACCTTACCTACACTACATGTGGTGCCAGGTGCTTCTGGTAGGGATCAACAAGCTGTATGAGATTCTGCCACCTGCCAGCCAGAACTTCAGCACAGAGGGATAAAAGATTGGAGGTCAAACAAAGCTTGTAACTAACAATAACAACAATAAATGTTATTAACAACAACAACAACATTATAAAACAAAAACCAAACATTTATATATAAAAAAAATAAAGGAAACTCATCATAGTTCTATGTGGGCCTGTCCCCCGGAACATGGGGAAAGGCAAAATGGGTTCGTGGGCCCAAGGGGCGGGCACGTCTTGTGGCATTTGGTAACCATTTTCTTTTGCAAAGTCCACTGCTCCAATCATGACCCCCTGCCACTTTGACACTGACTGCCGGTGGAGGTCGACGCTGTCTATCACTGTCTGGAGGTACTGGGAATATGCCTTAACCTGGCATTCCTGTACCTCCAGCTCCTTAAAGTGTTCCACCAGCTGGTCCTTCATTTTATTAATGCTGGCCATGTATTCCCTGCTGGGCCTCTGCACTTGGGCCATAGAAGCCCTTACTGCTGCTGACTCCTCCTCCACTACGGTTTCCTCACCGAAGCTGGTTGAGGGTGAAGGGGAAGGCCTTTGACGGCATCTCCTCTGGCGCTTCTGGGGCTGATGTTGTTCCACCTGGTCCACGTCAGAGTCAGGCTGCCGCCTCACCGTCAGGTGATGCCTTATCTCAGTGTGGGAAATGAGCCCCAAGGTGGTCCCCTCACGCTGCTGCCTGAATTTTTTGCGGCAGAGCTAAAGAGCATTAAAAAAATAGGAACATAAGAAGTGCCATACTGTGTTTTCATCCAAATTAAATGGAAAACATAGACGTTAGAGCTGGACATGTGTGTGCAAACTATGAAATGAAATTGCTTATAAAATTGGAACCTTTTATCCAATCATTATGCAAATTGGCAGCAATTATTTGTTTGGTAAGGGGTATATTCTGTACATTCATGCAAAGCGGATAAAAAATGAAAACTTTACATCTGGAAATACATTTCCCATTGAAACCAATGGAAAATGAAGATGAAACAATTACAAAAATGAAAATTCTCAATAACAAAAACCAGAAAAATTAAAATGTAAATAATGAAAATGGAAACAAATAATGGTGCACATCCCTACCTTCAAGGTGATGAAGGCATGGATGATTGTGGAAGAAAAGACCGCAGCCTCCTCATCAGATGGAGCTGGTGAAATGCACTCCTAGCTACCACCTCAACCTGACAATCACAATTCAGGTGCAACGAGGGGTCAAGAAGCACTCCAAGGCGGTGAATCTGATTGACCAAAGGGAGCCAGAACCTGTCAATAGCAGGTGTCCAAATCCCCTCCAAGTCAAAAGGCCAGTCAATCAATCACCTCAGTCATGTCTGGATTCTGATTAAATCGACTCACCCTGACCCAGTCCCTGACAGCAGCCAACCATCAGGTAAGCACCGAGACTTCAGGAGTCAGAAGAAAAAGAGAGGTAACGCTGGATGTCATCGGCATATTGATGACACCTCACCCCAAACCTCTCAATGACCTTGCCCAACAGCCTCAGATACACATTGAACAAGAGAGGAGACAGGATAGAACTCTGCAGGGCACCACAGAAGAGGCCCCAAGGGGACCACAAGCAATCACTCACTGCCACCCACTGGGACCTCCCTGACAGAAAAGAGAGGAACCACTTAAGAGGAGTCCCGTGGACCCCCTCCAAGTCCCTCAGTTGCATCAACAACACCTCGTGATCAACTGTATCAAAGGTCACTGAACAATCTAACAAAATCAACAAGGTAGAATTCCACTTGTCCATCTCAAGGTGCAGATCATTGACTAAAGCCACAAGCACAGTCTCAGTGCCATACCCAGGAAGAAAACCTGACTGAAATAGTTCCAGGAATCCGACTGCATCAAGTTGAGCCCAGAGCTGTTGGGAAACCACCCATTCAATAGGGAATATCAGACAGGCTGATAGCTGACTATAGAGTCAACATCCAAAGATCGTTTCTTAAGAAGGGGCCAGGCCACCGCAGATTTATGGGCATCCAACAACTTCCCCTTCTGTAGGGAGGCATTGACAACCCCAGCCAACAATGGTCCCAATATTTTCATGCTGGCTTTCACCAGCCAGGACAGGCTAGGACCTAATTCACAACTGGTTGTCCTCATCACGCCAAGCACCTCCCTTCCACCAGTGGGTGATACTAATTGAAACCAATCCAAATAAACAGGACAGAACTGAGCCTCCATAATCCCAAACTCTGACTGCAGTTGAAATGGCAGTGCCCAAGTCGTGGTGAATATAAGCAATTTTGTCTGCAAAGGAATTAATAAAAATGTCACAGCAAGTATTAGATGACTCCACCTCCTGGTGGAGACAGGCTGAGACAGGCTAGATTAACCAGGCCCCTCACCACCCATAATAGCTCCGCTGGACGAGACTTTGCAGATGCTATTATAGCAGAGAAGAAAGCTTTCTTCACCATCATTATACCTCAACATAGTCTTTCAAAAATTATCTATGCTGCAATCTGTTGGCTTCAGCACGAGTGGAGCGCCACCTGTGCTCCAACTGCCTACCCTCCCGCTTCATTCGTCTCAGGTCCTCCATATACCTGGGAACCTGTGATGATGGAGCAGTGGAAGTGGATACCTGGGTGCTGCTGTGATTGCCTTGGTCAAAATGTCATTCCACAAGGCGACCAGATCATCGACAGAGCAGCTGTCAAGGTCAGTGGACAAAGTCCCCAGAGAGTTCTGGAAACTGATCAGATCCTGCCTCTGGGGGTGGACCAAACACTACAGATTGAGTCTGGTAGTTTTAAAACCTGCTGTAGGAGGGTCCAAGGGTGCGGGGGAGAGGAAGCCTCAGGTGGTAAGCAGCCTCTTCTGCTCTCCAGCACAGCACATACAGCCCCAAATTGCCGGTATTACCTGTGGGTAGGAAATGTGTTATCCATTTCACCTCTAATTGAAACCCCATTACCTCACTGCTTTCAGGTAAAATCCACTGACAGCTTTTGTTACCTGCCTTCACTTCAGAAGGAATAGAAGTGGCCTCTCACCTCTCACCAAGGCTCACAGGGAATTTAAGTAGCCTTGACTCCTCCCAACCCAAGTTATTGCCCTGCCATTTGAGCTTGTGGAGTCAAAATCAAGACCATCCAGGAAAACCACATTCTGCCTCATCTGTGGTGCAGTGTTCTTTTTTTTATTGCAAACAGTCTTTTGTTCCCTCACAAGCTGTGGTCAAGGCAGGTCAGAACTGGCTCAATGGGTGTCTTCACACAGACACCTGCCCTGCCTCTGCCCCGCCTCACCCCCAGGCAGTCTGTCCAAAGGCATCCTGCCAGATGTGGAGACAGAGCAGAGGTGGGGCTGGTCATCCCTGCTCTGGGGCTGCCCCACCAGCGGTGCTCTGGAACATCCCAGAGTACCACCAGCAGAGCAGGCAGCCCAACTCCAGAGCAGTGGCCGGAGGCCCTACTCTCAGCCGGGGGTTGCCCCGGCAACACCATACTGCTGTGGGCAATATGCCCACTATGCTATGGTGTGGGGGAAGAGCACCACACAGGACAAGCATAAAACAGACTCAGGCATGGCTGAAAGTAGGTAGACGCGGGAGTGAAAGTATGGCCCTTTTCACATAGACACACTAACACTGATAAAATGGATGTTACATTTAATGATACATGTTGCAGGGCACCCATATAGCACACCTGAAGCCCTGAAACTTGTATAATAAAATGTAACACCCATTTTATCGGTGTTAATGTCTGTGTGAAAAGGGCCTATGTGAAAATTGCCAATGTGGAACAATAGAGAGGTAATTATTGGATCTACACTCTGAAAAAAGGAGTCACTTGCAGACAGGCTGGCCAGATCCTGGAAACACAACAATGCAATGATATTGGAGTAGGCTTTCATGACCAGACAAATGACCGTATTTTGTAATTAAGGTTTCTTATCAATAAAACTTCCTTTTAAACTAGGTGTCATTATTTCATTATTGCTTTAAAAACATACTTCAAATATCCTTAATTCTCCATATACACTGTCAAAAATATAATTAACCCTTTTCTTTATAGCATTGCTTTCCTAACGAAGGATGTGGAAAGCATTTGATGGCAGCGATAAAAAAAATCTGAGTAGTTATCTCGTATTTCTCTGACCAAGGGTAGACAATATTATTTTAAGCTGCTGCAGATAAAGGAGAAGCTTCCTGAGAATTTTGTTGTTTGACCACATGAGTTACCTTTGATGGATTGAAGAAACAACTTTTAACCATCATAGACTTAGCCTCATATAATCATAATGTAGACAACACTACTATTTCTATTATCACTGTCACCAACATCATCATCAATATTTTATACTGACCACGGTCATTGCACTAAATTTCCAAGATAAAGCATCAAAAGAAAGAAAATTCTCCGAATTAGTGATCATGATGAAAATGTCACAAAAAACACATTTTCAATTTGACTTTCCTTTCTAAATCCAACCTTTATGTTTTTAGAGTATGTTCCTAAATTGTCCCAGAAAATATAGTAGGTGTTCAATATTGCTATGTTTACATTTCCAGAACAATGGGTAAAAACAGACGTGGCCACGGTGGCCTGCAATGGCCCAGAACCCACCAGCACATGTGTTAACGCACTAGCCCAGGCTGCCAACACATGCCAAAATGGGCAATGTGGGCTAACAAATTTGTTCAGCTCCGCCTGCCTCGGGGTAGGGGCTGACATGGCTGTTCATCATGGTGGAGTGCTGGAACATGCCCAAGGTGGGGCTGACTGGGGACCCACCGGTTAGTGGGATAAGCCCCTATCTTGGGAGAACTGGGTGAGGTGGTGAAGGGAGGCCAGTGTAAAGAGCCTACCTGCCTACCTGCCCAAGTCAAACAGGGCTCCAAGCCAAGGGACTAAGGGCATAAACATTGCATGGCAGTGGCCCAACTAGTTCCCCATATTAGGGGGCTAAGAAAGGATTGCACTCAAGACGCTGCTACACTGTGCTTTAAGATCCTACATATTTTTGCTTTGGGATGAAGATATGCCCATAAAAAAGAAATCCTCCTGAGATAAGATGGAAGATGAAGATGAAGACTTGAGGGATTATTATTATTTATTTATTTTTACAACTGCAGAGGATTACTACTACTACAAGAAGGAAAGAGGAGACAATTGATGAATAAATGATTTTTAGAGATAATTAATTGCTTTCATCCATAAACAAACATTAAACAAAGTTATTTACATGTATAATACTGATAATTTTTGCCCAAAATGTAGTCCATCCACAGTGTTGTCTAACTGATCACTAAATTCTTAATGCAAATTAGAGGGGGCTAGCTGAAAAAATGTTGTTTTTTTCCCCTCCATAAAATTATTCATGGGTAAAAAAATTCGCTTTTCAAATGTCCCAGTTTCTACTAGAATGGAATTTAGATCTTTTAAAGACTTAATTAAGTCATGAGAGTATCAGTCTTAATTTCATGTAGCGTCTGAATCATTCAAAGATGGGATAAAGCCTTGGAACAGAAGTGGAAAAATATGGAAAGAATACATAACTCCCAATGTCTTTTCAAACACATAACTCCCAGTGAAGTCTATGGACTTTTACAGTACCTGAGCAATAGACTTTTGTTTATCTGTGATCAAAAATATTTCCGTGACACTTACCTGACCAGGGAGGGTCATTTTTTACCCAATGTTTAATCCAGTCATCTCAACATATGAAGAGGGGGGGAAAAGGTTCATGCTGCTACGCCAGGTTATGCTGGATAGCTCCAGAGTTGTCTTTGGCACATCTAACTCTAAGCCAAATGGAAACATGTTAGTTACTTGTGCATTTTTAGAATATTTATTCCATCCATTCCAAGTGACACTTAACAGTTATATCTGTGAGCATCTACAGCTATTGCTTCAAGAGGTTTCTCCCATCCGTCTATGGCATAACAGCATTCAGGCACCCAAGTACCTCACCGAATCATCTAAACAGTGATATAAGCATAGTAGGCAGATCAAGACCCCTTCTTGTCGAAGCAGGATTGTTTCCTATTATTTCCTTTGGTTTCTTGTTTTGTTCAACTAGTCTCCCCATTATGCACTGAGTGATGGGGCTCTGCTCCAAAATTTTTCCTGCTTGACATTTTTCCTGCAGTCTCTGGTTACGCTTCTCAAACCATTTACTCTGGAAAAGTCCTATTGACGTCAATGGGCATATTCCAAAGTAAGTAGATGTAGAATTGCTGACTTTCAGATCAAATCGCAATCAGTGGACATTCATCCTAAAGGTTTCTTTCTTTAATGCCATCATGTTGCTACTTACATATCTACCTCTTTCTATCTCTCCAAATATTGCTTCTCCCTCTGTAATGCTTACAACCTTCAAATATCAGTGCACTACCAGCATCCTCCCTTTTGTCCTCCCTTAGCCAAGCTGTAGTCATTTAGCTCTTTTAATCTTTTCTCATCATAAGCCAATCACACAAGTCCCCAGATCTTTCTGTTGCTTCTCTTCCTCAAATTTGTCAATATCTGTCTTGTAATGAGGTTCCCAGAACCAAGCACAGACTTGAATCTTATCACTGGGTATTTAAAGTAGCTTTATGAGATAGCTTTTAAGTCAGGGAACAAAGATTTCCCAGTGAAAAAAATCAGTCAAGATAAGGCATTAAAAAGGTTAAATTTAGCTCCTGAGAAATTCTCCTTTTGCTTACAAAGAAGAGGGCTGAATTTTAAAGGAAAATAAGGACTAAATTTCAGCAGACTCAGTGGAAGCGGACATGATGTCTTCTGAAATTGATAAATTCTCATTGTAACCAAGCCAAGTACGTGCACTTGAGACCTCGCATCTTCATGAATGTTAGACCCCTTGTCTCTCCCTCTATTCCCCTTCCTAAGTCTCTCCCCCAGCTCCTGTCTCTCAGATTGTAAGCCCTAGGGGCAGGGACCGTGTCTATTTTATTACTTTGTAAAGTGCCAGGTACACTGCTGGTGCTATATAAAT
>QEPC01000029.1:2370652-2415801 GCA_003113815.1 Sphenodon punctatus | reverse complement strand
GATGCTCTCAAGGTTGCCTGTATTATCGGGAACCTGGGAGGTACCGCATTGGAATGGGCGACTACCCTACTTCAAGGGGATAGCCCGCAGCTAGCCAATTACCCTGAATTCGTAAAGGAATTCACAACCCTCTTCGATCATCCCCATCGGGTGCGGGATGCGGAGACAGCCATCTTGGCCTTACGACAAGGACATGGGGGGTTGATAGAATACATTAACCAGTTCCGGCAGCTAGCCTTAGAACTCCACTGGCCCAAGGAAGTCTTGCGGGTCATGTTTCGCAGGGGGTTGGGTGAGGATCTAAAAGATCAATTGGCATTCGTTGCCCTCCCGGAGACCTGGGAAGACATAGCTACCCTCACCTTACAAATAGAGGATCGCTTGGCGGAAAGGCGTCGCGAAAGGAGGCAAGATGGCCGAGGTTTCGTCCCCCGAACCCATGCAGATTGGCGCAGCGCGGGGGCCACTGACCAAAGAGGAGAGAGAAAGACGACGCCAGTCGCGCGCCTGCTTCTACTGTGGGGACCCGTCCCACTTTGTCCACGAGTGCCCCTCTGTGCCTTCGGATCGGCGGGGACCGGGAAATGCCCGAGATCGGGAAGGAGCGGGGCCTCCTCGGCCATGAAGGTGATCCCCGCTACCCATGCTGCACTACGGGCGCACTTGCGGGTCCCCCTCAGCATCATGGTGAACGCGGGCCGCTCCATCATCGTCTGGGCGATGATAGACTCTGGAGCGTCTGGGAATTTCATCGACGAGGGACTCCTGCGAGAACATCAGATTCAAACGGCCTCCAAGAAAAATCCGGAGTTGATCCATTCCATCGACGGCTCCCCGTTGGTATCCGGACCCGTGACGTCACAAACTCAGCCCCTCCAGTGCACGGTGGGGGCTCACCAAGAGACCCTGTCCTTGGACCTGGTTTGTACCCCACTGTTTCGCGTAGTCCTTGGATTGCCGTGGCTGGCCCTGCACAACCCCCAGGTGGACTGGGCCACTCGGCAGCTGCACTTCACCTCCCCCTATTGTCAAGAGAGGTGCCTCCACGTCGAGCCGGCCGGGGGGAAGGCCATAGCCGGCACCCACATGACATCCCCGCCCCTGGGTTTCCTGCTGCCCCCGGAATATGCGGACTTCGTGGATGTGTTCAACAAGGTGCAAGCTACCGCACTGCCCTCGCATCGGGCATACGATTGTCCTATTGACCTCATTCCAAATACGGAACCCCCGTTTGGTCGGATCTACGCCCTGTCCACACCGGAGCTGAAGACGCTGCGCCAGTACCTGGACGACAGCCTACAAAGTGGGTTCATCCGGCACTCCTGCTCCCCGGCTGGGGCACCCATATTCTTTGTAGCAAAGAAAGACGGGGGGCTCCGCCCCTGCATCGATTACCGAGGGTTGAATGCCATCACGATCAAAAAACGTTACCCTCTCCCTCTGATTCCCGAACTACTGAACCGATTGCAAGGGGCGACAATCTATAGCAAGCTCGACCTCCGGGGGGCTTATAACCTCCTGCGGGTAAGGGCCGGGGATGAGTGGAAGACGGCCTTTCGGAGTAGGTACGGCCACTATGAGTACCAGATAATGCCGTTCGGCTTGGCCAACGCTCCGGCCACCTTCCAACATTTCATAAACGACACTTTACGAGACTTTTTGGATGTTTTCGTTATCGCCTATTTAGACGATATCCTTATTTACTCCACCTCACTGGCCCAGCACCGCACCCATGTGCACCTGGTCTTACAGAGGCTAAGGGATAATAAATTATACTGCAAGGGGGAGAAATGTGCATTCCATCTGACCACGGTGGGCTTCTTGGGGTTCGTCATCTCCCCAACCGGGATCCAGATGGACATGCACAAGGTAGAAGCAATCCAGCGATGGCCGGCCCCCAAGGCAGTGAAACCCCTTCAGCGCTTCCTCGGCAGTACTAACTATTATAGACACTACATTCCCCAATATGCGGCCCTCACTACGCCACTCAGGCGCCTCCTGAAGAAAGATCAACCCTATGTATGGGGCGAAACCCAGCAAAACAGCTTCGACCTCCTGAAACAGGCATTTAGTCAGGCGCCCCTGCTACGACACCCCAGCTTCACCCAACCATTCTGGGTAGAAGCAGATGCTTCCAGTACCGCAATTGGGGCAGTCTTACTACAAGAAGCCCCCCCCTCTCCACACCCCCTACCCTGTGCATATTACTCCCGACAGTTGACGCCCGCGGAGCAAAATTACTCCATCTTTGATAGAGAACTTTTGGCTATCAAGGCGGCTTTCGAGACTTGGCGCCACTACCTCGAGGGAGCCACATATCCCATCGAGGTAATCACGGACCATAAGAATCTAACGTTCTTGCAAACGGTCCAGATAAATAATGCACGCCATGCTCGATGGGCTGTTTTCTTTGCACGTTTTGATTTCCGCATTCAGTACCGACCAGGGCGTCTCAATATCTTAGCGGACACCCTATCCCGCTGCCAGGACGGGGTAGGGGGAGACCGGCGCCCCCAAGGGACGATTCTCCCGGCTCGGGTATTCGCCGCGGCCTATGTGACAGCGGAACAACTAAAGAAGGCCAGTCAGGAGGAACTACCCGAGGCCCCCACTTCTGAGTGGCAGCTAAGGGAGGGCCTGTGGAAGAAGGCGGACCAAGTACTGGCCCCCCCATCCTGCAGAACGCCCCTACTATGGGCTCACCATGACGCTCCAATAGCCGGACACCCTGGGCCGCGGCGGACGATCCAGATGATCCGGAGACACTTTTGGTGGCCGTCCTTAGTGGCGGACGTTCACAATCACATCAAACAATGTGAAACGTGTGCATGGACGAAAGTACCCCGGAGACCCCCGGTAGGACCCCTGCAGTTGGTGCCGCCCCCCCAAGGTCCCTGGCAAAGAGTGGGGCTAGACTTCATCGTCGATCTTCCCCCGTCACATTCATATACCACCATCTTGGTCGTGGTAGACCATTTTACGAAGTGGGCCCACTTCATCGCGTGCAAGGGCCTACCATCGGGCCGACGAACGGCCCTCCTGTTCATACGTCATGTACTTAAGCTACATGGATGCCCCAAAAAAATAAGAAGCGACCGAGGGTCTCAATTCACCTCCCGATTCTGGAAGGCCCTATTTTCCGCCTTAAGGGTAACCTTAACCCCTACCACCGCGTACCACCCCGAAGCTAACGGGCAGGTGGAACGCATGAACCAAAACTTGGAACAATACCTCCGATGCTACACCACACATCTCCAGGATGACTGGTACACTTGGCTCCCCCTTGCGGAGTTCGCTCTAAACAACGAATGCCTCTCTGGGAAATTCCCCGTTCTTTGTATCATACGGGTTCCACCCGCAGATTGGGGTACCGGATCTGCCCCCCTCAACCGTCCCAGCCGCCAGAGCCCTCGTCCAGAGAATTCAAGGGGCCCAGAAGGTGGCCCAATTCACCTTGCCACAGGCTCGACAGCGCTACAAGACAGCGGCAGATAAACATCGTGTTCCCGCTCCCGTGTTTTGCCCTGGAGATCTGGTATGGGTCAATCGGTGCCATTATCCTTCCACCTGACCTTCTGCGAAACTTGACTTCCGCTATATGGGGCCCTTCCCCGTCCTTAAGCAGCTCAATGAAGTAACCTACAAACTTCGATTACCCCCCCACGTCCGCATCCATCCCACCTTCCACGTGGCTTTGTTGAAGAGAGCCCAGCCCACACATCGGGGTCCCCCTCCCCAGCTCCAGTGCCCGGCCTCCCCGGACGTCGAATATGAGGTCTGGGCCATCTTAGATGCCCGTCGCCACTATGGTCATCTTCAGTACCTCATAGATTGGGTGGGCTACGGCCCGGAGGAGCGATCATGGGAGCCAGCCGCCTTGGTCCATGCCCCCCTCCTGGTCCGCGCCTTCCACCGCTGCCACCCTTCTAAGCCGTCCCCCTTGGGGGGGGTTGGGCGGGGGCCTCGCCGGGGGGGTACTGTCAAGCCCCGCAGGGGGGGGCAGAGAAGCAGGCCGCCCAGGAGGGCGCTACGAGGCCGAGAGAGTTCCCCGGGCCCAATAACGGGAGCACCAGAGGTGGTGGGGGAACCACCCCCCTCACTCCCCGGGCCGCGAAACAGCACAGCCCCGCCCCCTGTGAACGCCCGGTCAGGGATAGAGCGGCAGAGGGTAGGACCCGGTAGGACGCCAGGGGAAACCCCGCCCCCTGTGCGGCGCTCCGCACGCTTGCGGGAGCGCGCAGGGGGCGGGGCCAGCAATACAAAAACCAGCGCCGAGAAGCACTCGGTGCTGGTGATTGAGCAGAGACCGGCCCTTAAGCAAAGCTAAGTATTGCGAGTGGTGTACCGTGGGTGTGTTATTGTGGATAGAGCTCTAGTGTGTGCGTGACGGAATTCCCTGCCTTCTCCCCCCTGCCTGCGTGAGAGAGAGACTGTGGGTGTGCGTGTGCGACGCACAAGCACTTCCCTTGTTCCCTTCCCACCCCCCCAAGGTTGGGCCTAGCTCTCCCTCCCTTTTTCCCCCGTGAGAAGTGTGCCACCGTGTACCGTCCCTGTGTCCCTGGGACCTTCCCCTCCCCTCCGGGCACTACCTCCCCACTGTTGCCCCCTTTCCCCCCTCCTTGGTCGTGGGTTACGTGTGGAGGAAGTGTGACTGGGGCCCAGACTCAAGATACTCACCTGGCGCCCTATGATGATAGGGACCTGGGCACTGTGAGGCCTATAGGTCCACTTACTATCCTGACAGGCATTTATTCCCAGAGAGACACCTTCCAGGTCAGGAGTCTGAGCCTATGCGTGGGGATCTCTGGGGTGTGGGTGGTGTGACGCCGGGCCAGCCCGACCCGGCGTTGGGGTTGTGCCCCATCCCCCGTGACAGTGACTGACACCTCCCTGTAATGTTTGGCCTTCCAGTGAACCTTTTTTTGCCACCCGAACTCATCCGAACGCGATCCGAACTGACCAAACTGTTCGGCCATTTCGCCGTTCAGTGTTCGGTTTGTTCGGTATGTTCGGGTTCGGGTTCGGGTTCGAGTTCGGTCATCCAAATAGTCCGAGTTTGGGCCGAACTCCAAACTGCCGAACCGCGTTCGCCCATCCCTAGCAGTGACCCCACTGCCTGGCCTGGCCACCCCACAGGAGCAGGTAACTGCCAGTGCAGTGAGGTACCGATACGGGGTGACTGGGTATACCAAGATACCGAGCCTGTGGACCAGTGGGAGAGGATGGCATGGATCAAAGCATGTTGTGAAGGCAATGGGTCGGGTATTTGCAGCAGCACCCGTGAGCAGCCACCGGGAAGGGGGAACAGCTAAACACCCTGTGTTGTACCCCTCTCACAGGTACCAGCTGCACAACCAACTGTGGAGTGGCCAGTGGAGGAGGAAGACCCAGGGCCTGCCAGTCAGCGTCTATGGAGGGCTGCGACTGAGACGGGCTGCAAAGAGCCGAATCCTGGTGGTGCTGTGAGGCGGGAATGTGGGCGGCCCTGGAAGCAATGACCCCACCCCCTGTAAGTAACCCCCAAATAAACTCTGGCATGTACTACATACCTGGTTGCCATTTAGACACTACAGAGGGACAAACGAGGGGGGGGGATTTGTTCTTTCCCACTGCAGCACCTCAGTGCTGGGTCAAGAATTCATCATCTCAGGTGAACTAAGAGTGGTTCTGACAGTAGGTGTTTTTAGATTAACGGGATGCCCGGTGCTGGCCGTGCCAGCCTGCTTCACCCCTATGTGGTCTGTGCATCTAAAGGCGACCTGCCAGATGCTGAAGCAGAGTAGCCCCGCTGGTGGTGCTCCAGAAAATCCCGGAGCACGGTCAGCAGATTGGACCAGTCAAACTCGGGGCACCAGCCCAAGCAGAGCAGCTGTCCATCTGATGTGTGGACCCACACTGCTGATCTGCCTGGAAGTGACCGGCCATGCTGCACATGCAACCCTGCCGTTGAAGTGTGGTGACAGCCCTGCAATCGGCTGTCACCACACATTGTTACAAATGTTATTGAGTGATGACATGGGCCTATCCCAAATCATCTGTGGCCCCACACATGAGGCGGGACATACACTGGATTTGGTTTTCTGCACCGGCCTTGAGGCGGGGGGGTCAGTTGGTAGAAGTCAGGGAGGTGGAGCTTCAATGGTCACAAAGGCCATGGCAGTGGCTNACATACACTGGATTTGGTTTTCTGCACCGGCCTTGAGGCGGGGGGGTCAGTTGGTAGAAGTCAGGGAGGTGGAGCCTTTGTCATGGTCTGCGTCTGACCATTACCTCCTTCAGGCATGCATCCTGGTGCATGCCATCCCCCAATGGGGTGCAGGACCTATTAATCAGTCTGCCCCTGGAGACTTATGGACCTGGATCTGTTCCAGAATGTTCTGGGGGAGTTTCTCCTGGACCTTGACACCCGCTCTGTCGATGATCTCGTAGCCTTCTGGAACACCTTGTTGGCTGAGACCATTGACAGAGTAGCTCCCAGGTGTCCACTGCCCTCTCAAGTCTCCCTCAGGTCTCCTTGGGCCTGCGATGTTTGAAGTGGGAAAGCAGGTGGTTGGAGTGATGGTGGAGCCAGACTCGCGACAAGTATGATCAATCACATAATAAGAGAAATGTAAAGGTCTATGCTGTGGTGGTGTCGGCAGCGAAGAAGCAGTTCTTTGCTGCCCTTATTGCATCTGAAAGTCATGTCCAGCAGAGCTTTTCTGGGTGGTGAAGGGTTTCGTCAGCCCTGTCTATCTCCACCTGGACCTGGAGCAATCCAGTGACCACTGTGACTGGTTTCTCGAGTATTTTGTAGATAAGATCGCTCGCATCCACCACGATTTCGGTACCACAGTTATTGCAGAAGATCATCTTGGGTCTATGGATGCCCCATCCTGTCCTGTTTTGTGGGATCGGTTTCAGATGGTGTCGCCTGCCGATGTGGAATCCTTGTTGGGATATGTTCATTCCACCACTTGTGAACAAGATCCTTGCCCGTCCTGGTTGGTGAAAGCCAGCCAGGAGACGTTACGGCCATTGCTGGCTGGGGAGGTTAGTACCTCCCTTCGGGAGGGCAGGGTGCCTGACTGCCTGAAGGAGGCTGTAGTTAGGCCCCTGCTCAAGAAACCATCTCTTGACACTGATGCTCCTGCCAGTTATCGGCCGGTCTCTAACCTTCCCTTTTTCGGGAAGGCTATTGAACGGGTTGTGGCATGGCAGCTCCAGGAACATCTGGACTGCACTAGTTTCCTTGACCCCTTTCAGTCTGGTTTCTGGCATGGGTATGGTACGGAGACTGCATTGGTAGCCTTGGTTGACGATCTCCGTCTGGCATTGGACCAGGGTCATCAGACCTTACTGGTCCTGCTAGATTTTTCAGCTCCATTCGACACAGTCAATCATTAGGTGTTGGTGACTCACCTGCAGGACCACGCCAGGATTGGTGGGATGGTCTTGGACTGGTTTCATTCATTCCTGGCCGGGAGAACTCACTGAGTGGTCTTGTGGGAATGTACGTCTTTCCCCCGGGACCTCAATTGTGGAGTCCCGCAGGGTGCCACTCTGTCCCCCCTCTTGTTTAACATCTATATCCAGCTGTTAGGGGAGATTGTGAGATAGTTTCAAGGCATGCACTGTCATCAATACGCTGATGACACTCAGCTCTACCTCTCATTTTCCTTCGACCCAGGCCATGCAGTATCCTTATTTTCCCAGTGTCTGTCGGCTGTGGGGGCTTGGATGAGGTTGAGCCATCTGCAGCTGAATCCTGACAAGATGGAGGTGATGTTGGTGGATGAAGGCTTGGGGGGCCTGGGAGTGGCTGAGACTCCTCTTGGGGGTGGGGGGTTCGCCCTCCCATGGTCTCTCAGGTGCAGAGTCTGGGTGTGCTCCTCGATTCATGACTCAGCCTGGAATCTGAGGTTGTGGCCGTGGCAGGGAGTGCGTTTCGGCAGTTACATCTTGTCCGGTGGCTTCGGTCGTATCTCTGACTCTGACCTCGCCACTGTCATCCATGCCTTCATCACCTCGAGGCTGGATTACTGCAACGCGCTCTATGTGGGGCTGCCTGAGAAGCTGGTCCAGAGGCTGCAGCTGGTGTAGAATGCCGCGGCCCATCTCCTTATGGGGGCGGGCCGCAGGGAGCACATAACACCTGTGCTCTGGGCTTTGCACTGGCTGCCTATAAAGTACTGGGCTAGGTTCAGGGTGCTGGTTTTGACCTTTAAAGCCCTTCATGGTCTGGGCCCTGCTTATCTGTGGGACTGCCTCACTCCCCATGTGCCCGTGCGACCCCTGAGATTGTCCATGAGAGCCTTTTTGGAGGTTCCTCAGGTGAGATGGGTTGTCACTGATGTTAAATCTTTTTCGGTGGCTGCCCCTGTGTTTTGGAACTTGCTCCAGGAGGAGGCTCAGTTGGCCCCCACTCTCCTGTCATTTTGACGTTTGTGTAAGACCTGGCTGTTCCACCAGGCTTTTGGCGAGGGGGGGTAGGGTGTGGGAGTTGTTTTTTTCTCCCGCATATGGGATTTCTAACTTTTAAATTGCTTTTATTCTTTTATTGTTTGAATTTGTTGTTCACCACTCTGAGCTGCCCTGCGGGCAGGAGGAGCAGGATAAAAATGTTTTATAAAAATAAAATAAAATAAAATGAGTACCAAGGAGGTTAATTGTGTGGTGAAACAGCTTTATTTTTATTTATTTATTTATTTATTTATTTATTTTTATTTCCTTATATTTTTATCCCGCTACATTTGCCCACAGGTAACTCTGGGCGGGTCATAATAATGTTAATGTTTACTGTTTAATGTTAACTGTTGCATCAGGTAAGGGCACGGCGAAGGGTGGAACGCAAGACCCTAGGGTTGGTTCCCTGCCTGCAGGACAGCTATGTAGCTGGTAAGGGCCTGCCTGTTCTCTTCGGAGATCCTCCTGAAGGTCTCACCCTGGACATGCTGGTACAGGGACACGAGGTCGGGTCTGTGAGCAGGGGCCGGGTTGTCCAAGGCAGCCCTACTAATCTCACATATATTGTGCAGTACACAGGCCGCCAGTACAAGGATGAGGGGGGGGGGGGTTTGCTGCTGGTTGAATTGACTCCTGTTGAGAAGGAGATGCTACCTCATCTTGAACTGGCCAACCGTCCTCCGATGCCAGACTCTCATTGAAGAGCACCTGCTGGGGGGTGCAAGGAACAGGATAGGACCTCATAAGTCATGGGGTGAGCGGGTATGTAGGGTCCCCAATCACAACCGGAGCCATGGAAACACCCTTGATGATCCTGTACATGTTGGGTGCTATCTGTCCATCAAATATCCGAGCAAAGAAGGGAGAGGAGCGCAGGATACGGGCATCGTGACTCCTCCCAAAGAGACCCATGTAAACATCAATGAAGAGCCATCAGTGGTCTTCTACTGCCTGGAGGTTCACTGAGAATGCCTGCATGTGGCTGAGATAGTCCATCTTGGCACTGGAGGGCCAGAATATGGGGATGTGCATGCTGTCGATTGCCCCAATGCAGTGTGGAATGCCCATTGCCTCAAACCCCCTGATCACAGCATTTGGGTCTCTCTGCTGGATCACCTGCTCCATTAGAAGATCCACGATAAGGTTGCACACATCGTGAAGCACCCTGTTCATGGTCGCAGCCCCCACACCAAATTGCTTGCCCACACTCCGGCAGGAAGCGGGTGTGGCTAGCTGCCACACAGCCATCACCACATGTATCTCTGGGGGCAATGGGAAGCACATGTTAGTAACATTGCGACGGAGGTGGGGACCGAGGATCTCACATAGGTGGGTCAGCAGGGAGCAATTCATCCTTAAGTGGTCAGTCCACTCATTGTCCATTCAGGTCACAACATGTTCTCACACCACTCATTGTTCCGTGATCATGTCCAGTTCATCTGGCGCATTGGTAGGGTAACCTGGCAGCCATAGACATTGACTGACCACCTGGAGAGGATGAGGCGGATGTGCTGGTATGCTGCTGTGCCCACCAACTCTTGGCATCTGGCCTGCACCCTGTGCACCCACCTCAAGCTCACCAACCTTCTCTGGTTCGCTATTCTTTTGTGCCGGGCCCCATGGTTGTACCAGCAGGGAATTGGGAAGAGATCGGTCATCAGCTCAAACACCTGGTCCAGGATCCAGAAGCAGGTGCACAGAACTTCCAATAGGGTAGCACGCCCACTTGGGATGTCAACATCTGGCATCATGACACCACCACCGTGCCGTATCACTGCGCACCTCGTACCCCACCCAGTGCCCAGACCTCAAACTCCAACCCACTGATTCACCCTGTGCATGGCTACCCTGTCCCAGCTGGTCACCCTGTGATGTAGCTGCACTCTCACACCTGTCCACCAACAATCAACAATCCACTCACACTGCTACCCATTCCCACACGCCCCTACAGTCACACACCCTCAAGCTCACCATCCTCCCCGTCCCTTTGCTCACTCTATCGCTCTTTGACAGCACTCCACTCCACTACCACCTCACACACAACATAACAATGCTGCCACGGCCCCGCCCCTCACTTATTGCAGAGTGGTTGAGCGCTGGGCTTATGCATGTGGTGCAGCAGGATGGGTGCGGCTCACCCACCTGACCAGGGTCACCCTTGCATGCGCATGGGCCCACACCTGTATGTCTTACCGGCATCGCTGAATAGGTTTTTGTAGCTCCCGAAACCTCTGCCTCCCCCCCCCTTTGGACGGCTGTGCATGCTGCCAAGGCTTTGTCACAGTGTTATCCTGTGTGCAGCTCGTGCATCCTATTGGTCCCTCCACTATGCGGTGCTGCCCCTGGGATGTGTTGTTACAGGCTCCCACTATCAGTTCCCCATATTGCCCCTGGAAAGCATGGATAAGCGACATGGAGGCCATACTCCTGACCGTAGGTTCGGGCAGCTTGTAGGCCACATTCCTCCAGCAGCCGCAGCAGGGGCACCCCTGATGGAGCACCCCTTGGGGCAGTGGTTGGGTGGGACTGATGGTTGGTTCTGGCATACTTGGACTGTGGTTTGGCGGTCCCCTCTTCCCCCACCTTAGTTGCCGGCTCCCCATGCGCATCTCTTGTTTCCTCCTCCTTTCTAGTCTCGGTGATCATCTTCCTGACCATTCTGCGCCTTGGGGAGATGGTGGGTCTGCGCCAGAGAGTGGCATCAGAGGTCCAGGCAGGGGCCTGGGTTTACCAGGAGATACGTGAGTTGCCCCGTTGTCTGTGTCCCGCTTCCCTCTTTGGTATAGGAATCAGTGGTTGATGTGGCCTGTGGACTGCTATACTGGCACCGTCCCTCTCTCCTGTAGTGCAGATGCTGATCAACGAGGAGAACAGGGAGCAGGAGGAGGTGGTGCAACTCCTGCTCCATGTGCTGCAGAGGGTGCCCCAGCTCGACTGTGACCAGATGGATCACTGGCGTAGAGTCCGGGGTCACCGCCTCTACTAATGTTTCTGCTCCTGCCCGCCATCCCTCTGATATGTTGTTCCTGGTGCTTGTTGCACACACTGTTTCTTTAATAAAGTTCTGTTTTATGGATCCCCTTGTGTTTGTGTCCACCTTCCCTGTGGTGTGGGGCTCTGTCTTTGCCCTCTTGGTTTGGTATGGTGTGGTTGCTTCTCAGGGATTGCCTCTGTAGGTGCATGGTGTGGTTCTGTTCCTTATCACTGGGTCCCCTTTGCTCCTCATCGCCTTGTCTCCTCTCCTGTGTTGGTGCTGTACCTTGTGCCCCCCTCTGCCCCGTTCATCACTTCCACCCATCCCCTTCATCCCTCGGGTCATCATGGGGGAGGTTTCCCATCCTATTGGGCCATGTTCTTGCTGGCTCTGCCCCCCCCTCCCTTCCCTGCATCTCCCCCTGTGCCGTTAGCATCCCTGGCTGGTGCTTCATTGCCTGCTCTGCCTTTGCGGCCACCTCCATTGTGCTCGGAGGCTCCTCTCGCCTCTCAGCCCTCAGTTTCTGTCTCCACCATGGACCTTGGTGCTTGGCTCCATCTCCCCATCTGTCTTATTACAGGCTTTGTGATTTGGTACCGGGGGTACCTATATGTGGTGGTCCGTTAGGGGTATTTGTGTTGTTTTGGGTCTCCTCCGTTTCCAGTCCTGCCTGTTCTTGACTGTGACCTTGCTTGTTCCCGGCCCCCCTCTCCCGCTGGGGTCCCCTTGCTCCCTTTTCCTCCTGGGTTTCCCTGTGTGCATGTGTGCCTGTGTGCATGGCGGTGGGGGGTCTGGTTTGCCTGAGGACCGTGGTGCCTGGCTGTCTGGTCTTTGTGTGTTGTGACCTGTCTGGGGCTGCAACTTTGTGTCTCCTGTCATTCCAGCTCCCTCCTCCCCCACCCATGTGGGGGCTGGCGGCATGTGGGGGCTGGTGGTGTGGGCTGGTGACGTGTGCCATGGCTTCGTTTGCCTTTCCATGGCCATGTTGTCATGTCACTGTGCTGGGTGTGGTTTCCCCTCCGTTTGGTGTTTTGGCGGTCTGTGTAAACATCTTGGGTGTTTGCTTGGTGTTTCCCAGGGTGGGTGTTTGCCCTGTGGGTGTGTGTCGGCCCTCCCCTTCCTTCCCACAACCCCCCGCAGTGGTGTCCATGTAAACGTCTCCCTGCTCCGTGCTGGTAGGTGTGCTCACCAACCCATCTCCACCCATCTCCACCCACCAGGGCCGCAGCGGCATCCGTGTAAAAAAGACCATAGTCAGCAGAGTTTCAATGAGAATTTCCCCACCACCACCAGTTCTCAACTCACTATTCTAAAATCTTTCCTTACTAAGCACAGCACTTTCTTGAACATGCACAATAGATAAAGTACTCTAGTACGGACAAGAAAATGCACCCAATCCGGTAGGGCTGAAAGTGAAATTTCCGCCTGTTTCCAGTTCCATTGGAATCAGGCAGTTCATACAGACTGATCAGAACTTGGACCAAATGACAGTTCTGATTGGACCAAACAGAAAAAAATGCCTTTGTGCATGCACAGAATTGTGGTCACAATTTTTTACATGCGCCAAAAGGTCCAGCTGGAATCCAATAAGGTGTTCCAATTTCACAGAACTTTTCATAATGAAAAGTGAAATCATAATGGCTTTTCAGTCCTAAGATCTGAGTCCAACAGAATGGGGGTCAGATCACTGTGGATCTCTGCTCCAGTGACTCAGATTGGACTGGGAAGATCTGTCAGAAATGGAATCCATCCGGAGATCCTAGTTTGACTTCAACTCACAACTTAACAGGCCTGTTGCCCATTTCATTTACTAAACGTCAAGAATAAATACTGATCTTTTAGGGTGTTTTCAGATGGCACAGTACCTACAAATCCCAGCCACACCACTATTGTTTTGCCTCCGGCCTATGCTGTGGTTGCATTTTTCGGTGTCATCTGAACAGGTCTTCTATGTGATATCTCTGAAATGATTGGTCGTAGAAGCAACACAAATATTTACCTATGCCACCAATCAGGTTAATTATACTATGTGGTAGACTCAATCAGATATCAGGAAAAATCCTATCATGAGGTATGGGACTGAAGTGAATAGTGGATTTGATATGCAAATTATTATTATTTGCATTTTCAGATAACCCTCCAAACAATATTCACAACTAAATCAGACATTTGTATAGCCATGTATTCAGGTATTCAGATCTGGTTACTTCGTTTATTTTCTGTATTCTTGTTCTTTCAGGTCAGTCATTTAGTTATTTATATTAACATTTCAGCTATTGCACTGCACAGTGGCACTCATCGTACTGAAACAAAGTTACCAAATTAATGAAATGGCCAATCAAAAAAATGGAAATACCAAAATAAAAAAAAGACCAGACTAGAATAATCAAAATGAATATGCAATGAAGTGGGAACAACCAGCAGTTTGCATCTGTTTTGTACAACCAGAAGTGAGTCTTTCACAAATTCAGCAGTTATGATTTTCAACATTCTCAGGCCCTAAACCTGCACTCCAGCAGTTCTGAAGCAGTGGCCAGTTTGCCTGAACTACTGCATTACCATGAAGATTCTGGCTTACTATTCTGGGTGAAGGCTTTATGTATTGGGCAGTCCTTCCCTCCTCTAATTTGACCCAGTCCCTGCCATCTTCCTGGTTGGTTGCCAGACAGGATATAAACCTGGTTGGTAGCAGCAGAAAGCTGGGTAGAATGATTCCCATCTCCCTCCCTACTTCCTGATCCCAGTCCTACCTTGATCCAACCCTTCACCTGCCTTTTTCCCAGTCTTTGCTTTGTCTTTGCCCAGCCTAGGGCTAAAACAGAATTCCCCCATCTCACCACAACAACCCCTCTCCCCCACTTAGGCTGCCCCTATGCTCCATGATCCCCCCACTAAGCTCCCACTAAGCTCCTCCACCCACCACTGCTCAGGCAGCTCCTATTGACATCAGGGACTACAAGTAGAGCAACATATTGAATTTAAGATTGTGCTACTGCTTTAGGGCCCTACAAGGTAAAGGTCCTGGCTATATTTGAGACCTGTCTCTGAAGCCTCAAGCTGATGCATATCTACTCTCAGAACCAAAACCACCGATTGTCTAGTGATCCCGCCACAACACCTTAAATTGGTGGGCGAATGGGCCTTTGCTGTGGCAGGCCCCTCAGTGTGGAACTTGCTCCCTCGAGATGTCCATCTCAGTTCCTAAAGCACCTGGAGATTTATTTGTTCTCCAGGTGCTGCTAGGATTCACTGCTGGTTTTCCTTAATGTGTTCTCCAGCCTTCCTCCAGTCCTGCTTCTTGTCTCCCAGTCCTGGCCTTGATTCTGCCATGTGCCCAACTCCCACTATTTGTCCATGACCACATACCCTTGACCCTTACAGACCCTTACAGACCTTTGTATTCATTTCAGCTCTAATGGGTCAAACCAGAGAGATTCAACAGAGGCAATCCCAGACTACTACCACTACAGCCTGCAGATGCATAACACTCACTCATTGACTTCAATTATAGTTTTGCCTGAATTAGGATTGTAAAGGGATGTAAGAACAGGGAATCTAATCAAAACCCTAATGAAATCAATGGGAACTTTATTGTTGAATCCACTAGTTAGTTAGTTAGTTAGTTAGTTAGTTAGTTAGTTAGTTCATTCGTTCGTTCGTTCGTTCGTTCGTAGAGTGCCAGGTACACTGCTTGCGCTATATAAATGTTTGTTAATAATAATAATAAAACCCATACCACCCCCCTTTCCAAAAGGTAGTTTAAACCTATGCCCCCCTCCCCTTTCCAGTTATGAAACAAGGCCTGAGTTCTAGGGATGGAAGATCGGGATTGGATCAATATGATTGGTCTGATTTTGGACTAATCAAATTGATCTGAAGCAATCTGATCGTACTGGGGTATACGATCCAAATGGTTCAGTTCCCTTGGTGGGGTCTATCAAGCTCTTTGGAGAGGCACAGGCACTGCTCCTAGGAGCTTTCAGCTTCTTATGCATGCACCAAACTGCCCCCAGATCTAACTCCCCATGACCCCTACCCAGCCCCTGTGCTGGGCATTCCAGGAGAAGCAGAACTAGGGAGTAGACCTATGTCCCCTCCCCAACACACATTTCCCCGCAGACTCCTGCCTGGTTGTCTGCCCCAGCGCTTCTGCAGCAGGCAGGCATGGACAGGGGTTTGGGGGTGTGAGTGATGGGCATGGGTCCTGGGAGGGAACTACCCCCTTCTCACCCTTGTGTGACCCCTCTACCCCCATCTCTGCCTCCCCAGGACCCCTGACCAGTGCCCAGTGCCCAGGCCAGGTAGGGGTCTGGGGAAGGCAGAGGTGGGGGAGACACGTGGAGTTAGCTCCTATTGCTCAGAATTGGAACCAATTCTGATCAATATAATCTAAAAGACAATTTAATGTTGGGTCGGTCTGATTCTGAACTGATCCTTATTTTAATTACAATTTCCCATCCCTACTTAGTACCAGTACTTTTAAACCATTTTGCTATATTTCAAGAAATATCAACAAGATCAGCAAATATGTTTGGTGTCCACAAACCATTCTTTAAAAAGAGCCAATTCTTTCTTCATCAAGTGCCTTTCAATTGACGGTGATTAAGGAAGGAGATAAAATGAACACATAGGGTGTTAACAGATGTCATTAGGAAGTCTGTCCCACCCTATTACAGGCAGCCATGGTTCACTGCAATGGCAACCCCGCATGCCAGGATGAGCTATGACTGGAAGCACATGTTCCTGCCTGGCCCGCCTGTTTTGCCCCAGTCAGGTGGCAGCTGGGTACGGACTTTTGGCCTGTCTCATACCAGACTCACATTTTCCACCAAACTCCTACTGGCCAGAGTAGGAACCAGGCCCACATCTGGTGGGCCACAAACAGACAGCCCACTGTGATGGTGGCCCAGCTGGGCCATACCAGGCCTAACTAGGCCAGTGTCACATATTTAAATGTAAATACATGCTGAATTCACATACTTAAGCAGTAGTGTAGCCTAGTGGCATAAGTGCTGGATTTTGACATGAGACACCAGGGCTAAAAACCTATTTTAGCCATGGAATCAGTGGTATTGGACAAGTTGCTATCTCTCATCCTCAGTTCCCCATCTGTAAAGCAGAAATTTATTTATCCCTGTTTCTCACTCCTTTTGCCCATCCTTGATTGAAACCCCCTTGGGGCAAACACCTGTCTCTACTTACAACTGTTCATATTCAGGCACTTTGCAGATGCTATAGTGAAAACGTAATATTAGTTAATGTATCTATTTGGCCAGGCTTTTGTTGGGTGAGGATAAGGCTTGGAACTGGGGTCAGGGTAGTGGTTTTATGTAGAATTCCTTTATATTGTAAGCTGTTTTTGAGCCTTCGGAGAAGGTTGAGGTACAAAACAAAATAAATGAATATATGAAATAAATATGTAATCACATACTTAATTGCTTTCACAAATGATGATGTTTTGCAGAATCAGGACCTTAGGTGACATGGGTTCCAGCCCTTAAAGCTCTGCACTGGTGCAAGCCCCACTAAAATAAATACAAAAAGTGCACATTAAAGTTAAAGGTCCATGACCTTTTTCATCAAGTCAACCAACATTGATTGAAGTATCTTCTTCATATTGACGGTTAAGTAGCCAACACATTAATTTGAAGGAAATAAATTGGGCAGCTGATGAATGTTGCA
Organism: Sphenodon punctatus; assembly: GCA_003113815.1. NCBI lineage: Eukaryota > Metazoa > Chordata > Lepidosauria > Sphenodontia > Sphenodontidae > Sphenodon > Sphenodon punctatus. The sequence goes on along the minus strand of QEPC01000029.1, from coordinate 2,398,700 downwards.
ATATAACTGCCCACATAAAAAGTTAAGTATTATTACAATATGGCACATTTGCAGAATCAGATCTTAAATGAGGCCTTCACTTCTAAAGAGACTAAACTAAATGCTTTGAGGGGGAAAAAATACTTTTGAAGGCAAAGTTACAAAAAGCATATAAAATTTGCTGATGCAGGCATTTAAAATTCTCCCCAGTAAGGTAATCTAAGAATAAGCAGAGAGACACAAAACTGAAGGAATTTTTTTTTAAAAAAATAACCAGACAGTAGTATAAAACACCTTAATGCATTTTGATATAATTAAAAGGTTGAAGTCGTCCCTTCTTTGCTAGAGTTATGAGATAACATGGCAACTAAACTAGGGCCAAAAAGAGAATCAGTGTGATTCTCACGAGAATCTCATGAGAATCGAGAACCATCAGGGAGATCTCAAGAAGATCTCGCAAACGGTGCAAGAATCCTATGAGAATCTTGCTTTAAAAGAAAATAACAACTGGTGGCCATTTGCGCATGCACAGTTGTTTTCCTTGTCTCCCCCCACCCCCTCATGATGGAGTTGATGCCAGCAGTATAAAAGACAGACAGACAGACAGACAGACAGAGGACACAAGAATTGGCATGGGACACAGCACACACACATGACTCAAGGAAGTAAATCAAGAAAAAAAATCTCGATCAAGAAACGTTCGAGAACCAGGACTTTTCTTGATTCTCAATTTTCATGGGATTCAAGCCAAAAAGCTTGATTCTCGACAAGAACTGAGAAAAAATCAAGATCAAGTTTCAACTCTAAGCGAAATCCAAAACAGCTAACATTTTTCTACTCACCCTCTTCCCTTTATAAAACCAAATCATGGAAACACTAGGGGTAAGGCCATCCGAGACATTATCCCACATCAGGCCACATTAGCCCACATCACCCAATGAGGCAGGTGACCATCTGTGCGGCAGCTGCCAGATGTTTACCCACTTTTGCCACATGGTAGGTGGCCGGCTGCTACATGATGAGTCAGTCGGAGAAGGCTAGTGATATATCATGGGCTACTGCTGTCCCACCCAAGCCAATGTGGTGCAATGGGGCTGCCTCCCTTCTGGTCAGTCCTGTGCAGGCTCACTACACGGCAAGGTTTGCCAGCACCAGAAAACTGCTGGTGAAAGTCCTAGAGCACTCAGAGGACCAATCACATCCCTTTCCCAGTCTGTCAGAGTAGGCTCTGGTATCCTTAAAAGGGTGTCCTGGGCAGGAAAAGTGGACATGGCTGCTTCGGCTTCTTCTGCCCTTAGTTTGTCCTGGCTGTACCTCACTACAGGGGACTGGACACTGGGTGGGCCAGAGTGGGGCCAGATGGTTGCCCATGTGGCTAACTGCTCAGCTCAACTCATGGCATAACAGGACTTGTGATGGCAGCATGTGCACCTGCAACATCTCAACCTCATGAATGTACTCTTGTCTCTCCTGAAGCTCACCTCTCCCTTGTCTTCCCCTCCCTTGTCTCTTAGATTGTAAGCCCCCTGGGGGAAGGGACCTATCTATAACTATTGATTGTACAGTGTCAGGTACACGGTTGGTACTAATACTAATAAATATGCATATTCGCCTTATTTTCTTTAACCCTGACACAGACCTTCTGTATTCTACATCCTGGATAAGCCCAGGTTTGAGGGCATTTCTCACACTAAAAATTTAAAAATGAATGACACACACATATAATACCTCCCTGAAAAGATTTATTTCAGCAATGAAGCGTAGCACGGAGGCAAGGAAAAGCTTGATTTCACTTTCCTGCCCTGTTTGCCTAAAAGGGATCACATTGCAATTTTTGTTTTATTGTCTGGAATTACATTGACTGTAATGGAAATGCATCTTCTCACACCCCTCCCCTGTTAAAAAAAAAAAAAGCAAGTTTATAAATGTCCCTGGAAAAGATCTGATCTTTAACAATTTGGATTTAGAAACAGTGATGCGAAGGGAAAAAGCAATCTCCGCTCACTTCTTCAATTTAAACCATAGGATATGCTGTTAACAAGCCTTCTTTTTCTGAAGCAAATGTGCAAATTAGTGGATGAACTCTATCTCTGGTTACTGTATTATTATATCCAGTGTAATTTAATTAAAGGAAGATTGAAAAAAAAGGAGAGACCCATTTATTATTTATTGACTATGTTTTTCTTTTTCTGGACTCATTGAACTCACAATGAAGTGAATTATTAATTAGACAACAGTAAATTAATATGTTGCTGTCTACTACCGCACTATCAGCATAAAATGCCACATAACAAAAACCCTTGTGATTGTGTTCTTGCTTTTTGACATGAAAGAAAGAAAATCTTATAAAAGCTTCGCACTTCAAGGTTTGCACACACACACACACACACACACACACACACACACACACACACACACGCACATGCACACACACTGCAATTAAAAGATCTGTCTGTTCTATATAGACTTGTGCCTTATTAGCTAAGAATCTTTTCAACAGAACTACATCATGCCAAGTAGCAAAGGTTATTTCTGAAAGTCACTGGACATCTACACCATGAGAAAAGCTAACAGGAAACTGAAAGGCAATTGTGAATACTGTGGTCTAACTAAATGCCAATTTAGAAACTAAATATAACTCCTGGATTCTCTTTGCACTTTTTAAATTACATTCCAAAGTGTGACGGGAAAGCGAAAACATAGCAAATTCTATTCTCAAAGTATTTGGTGGCTTAGCAAGCTATGCTTCAAATAGATAGAATTCTACAATAAATTAGTAGTTTAGAAATAAATAAATAACTATAATGTCTAAGGGTAAAAAAATAAATAAAGCTCTTTTTAGAAGTACCAATATAAGTGTGGTTCCACTGATGTTAGTAGAATTACTCCAGCAGTACAAATAAAAGAATCAGGCTCAAAGCAGACTGCAATACAACATTGTACAAAGTTGGGTGGTAAATATCTACTTGCACATTTATCTCTAACATTTTCTTTCCTTCTCTGTAACCTTTGATCTTTTCTACACATTATGTTATACTTTGAACAAATAAGTGGTTAGCAACACTCAACAACGTCAATATGAACGCATACATAAAATGCTTAAATATGGGCTGCTGGATCAACCAAATAACTAGATATATAGGCACTGAATAACTGAGAAACAGAACAAATGTCCCCCAAACAGCTATCCAGTGAAGATGGACCTGGACAGTGGTCATTATTAGTTTTGGTGGATATGGTTTGAATTGGGTGAAATTGATAGCTATAATGCTCATTGAGATTATTTTATTTCAGCACTACTGCTGATTCCTGTATAAGTGATGTAATCTATTGATGGTGTGAAATCTGATTTCAATAAAACTAATGGGAAATTTCCTTTTCACTTCAGTGAAGCTGGGATCTTGCACATTGAGTTAACTGGGATTAACACTTCTCACAAACAGGGGTGATTGTCAGCGCACCCCAGAAGAAGATGAGGACACATTTCTTGGAATTGAACTGTTTATTAACTGTTTATAAACCACAAGAGGGGGAAGGGGCAACTGCCCCGCTTCCCCCTTTAAACTGGGGTCCTACCTTCTCTTAACTGTTCCCCCCTGCCACAGGAGGTTCCTGTCCCTACCGGCAATTCTCCTGGCCCTCCGGCCCTCCTCCTTACATCCTCGGTTAAACTCTAAGGGAAACCTCCTGTGGCCTAACTTCCCCAACTTGCAACTTATGCCCTGCCCTGATGTCCGAGTTTCCTTGGTCCGGAGCAGGTTTCTCATACCTATACCCCTTTTGCTGGGGTTAAACAAGAGGGTTAAAACAGTTACCCATGGCTTGGCACATGGTCCTCCCAGTGGGTCCGGATGTTCGTTTCTCACCCTTGGGCTGACCATACAGTGGGCCACACTGTGTGGCTATACATGGCCCTGCCCATCTCTTAAGGAGATATTTGTAACCATCCTATGCTAACTAATTTAACCTTTAAACAATTACCTTTGAACCAGACCACCACCAAGAGTGCGACAATTACAGCCTACCACTGACAAATTGCCCCATCGCCCCCTAAGCCAAATCAGCAGTGTCACTCCAGAAAAGACGAAAAAACCCTTACTTTTCATTTGCCAATTAGGTTCGGGGAAAATTCCTTTTGGGTCCTAATTGGTAACCAGTTCTAATTTGGAGTGGTGCAAAGAAAGGGGGTGGGTGGGTGGGTGCATGACCTTCCCTGCTCAGTGCCTGAACCACAATGAGGTGGGCGAGCAGGGAAAATAAAATGGCGCCTGGGAGTCCCAGCTCTCGCGAGAGTCCTGGGCACCCCCTCTGTTGCCAGGTGACCGCTCCCTCCCCACCTGCTGCCTGATGCTGCTGCAAGTGGCACTAACTCATCCTTGTTTTCTTCTGCCCCAAAGGTGGGGGACGCCGCCAAAACCCCGCCGCAGCTATCGCGGAGGGGCAGATCTCAATTGATTGAATTGGTACAAATTGTTGCCTGTCCTTATCTATACTTTATTAATAATAATAATAATTATTATTATAATAATAAAAATAATAATAATAATAGGTTTATTGTATAGCCAATGGCTTTTACAATCAGTAAAATACTAGTCAATACTTGCAGAGCAATACAAATACAAAATAAAATAAACATTCGAAATTTACAATTAACAATGTATACCCCATATGACCCATACAGAGTCCAACTCATCCTTTGCTCAGCCAAGATAGCACATAAGGGGTCCAAATAACAACCCTAACAAAATGTTACTGCCACCCGAGCCACCCAGAACCGGTCCCAAAATACATTCATTTCCTATTTGGACCGCAGTTATTTCTTCACTACATTCATTTCAAAACAGTCTAGAGCGGGTAGAAACCCTTGCCTCTTTAATAGAGAGGTTCTTATGACCAATACTGAGTAGGCAAAGCTTGCCACTGCTCTTGTTAAACTTGTATCATTTGGGCTCAGCATTTTCTTCAATAGCGTCTCTCTTCAATAGTGTCTCTCTTCAATAGTGTCTCCCTGTGGAGTTTGGGAGGAGTCTCCTATAAATCTTACCCATGGGCCCACCAGGGTAGGACAATCCAAAAGAATGTGTGCCACCATATCTTCCACTCCAGACTCACACAGCTGACATATCCTCCTATTGTTGGGGATACCATTATATCTCCCCTCTACCGAGGCAGAGGGGAAAGTGTTAGTATGCAATCTAGTAAAAGCTATGCATCTGGGTGGATCTTGCCAAACAAAGAGATAGGTGGATTGCAGAGACTGTGGCTCAGGGAACACTATCCCTGGGGCCACTTTCTGAACAGCAAGAAGAAACTAATCCGTTTGAACCAGTTGGTCTCTAAGTCTCTGATGCACTAGTTTCTTAAAGGCCTGTATTCCAATCCTGGCAAAGGCCTCCGGAGAGAACCCTAGCCATTGTAATTGGAAATTAACCTGGCTCAATCAGGAGGTAAACAGTCCGGCTTCCAGAGCCATAGTTAAGAGTGAAATCTCCGTCCGAGGAACTAACATCAGTTTGGCCCAGTAGTTAAATACATGCTGTAACGCTAGCAATATTACTGTAAGTGATCTAGTCTCTAGTCTAGAGATTACGTGGGGCAGCCCTTGCGGGGCACCCAGGACAGAAGTAAAAAAAGAATTCTGAATACTCTCCAAGTTATCCAGAGAATCCAGACACCATACCGTAACTGCATAAAGGGTTTGTCCCAGCACCTTAGTCCTAAATAGAAGTAGCGCTGGAGCAATCTGTTTCCCACCTTGGCCAAAATAGAATCGCATAATAGCGGCTGAGCTCTTCTGAGCTCTAGTTTTGACTAGATCAAGGTGCGGTTTCCAACTGGTATTGGTGGAAAAGGTAACCCCCAGGATAAAATTCCCCTTGGGTCTGACCTAACCTGGAGAAGATTCCCTGTGTGTAGCATAATAATCAGATAAAGGAGCCTGGGATCAATTGTGGTAGCACTTAACTTAACCCATAGGCACTCCCTATTAATGGAATAAAAGGCCTTTTCAAGGTCCGTGAATCCAAGATATAATTTATTCTTATGGGCAGTATGTTTCCTAATCAAGGCAGAGATGAGCATAATGTGGTCCACCGTGGACTTTCCTGCACAAAAACCAGCTTGTTCAAGCGCAATTAGACCAGACTGTCTCATCCCTGTTCTCAGCTTGTCCAGTAATAGCTGGGTGTATAACTTCCCTATCACGCTGAGCAAGCTGATCAGGCAGTAATTTGCTGGGAGCCAGGGGTCCCCCTTTTCAAAAATAGGGACCAAAATGCTTTTAAGTCAGGAAGAGGGAATTTGACCAGTCCTACTTATCTCAGAAAAAAAGTGGTGCTAAAATAGCTGCCCAACAATCCAGGTATGCCTTAAGCAAATCCGGCGTAATCCCGTCCAGGCCTAGAGCTTTCCCTGCCTTTAGGCCCTGAATCAGGGACTTGACTACATCCTGTGTAACAGGTGCCCAATGCTCAAGACTGTCCCAGGGATCCAATTCCACTCTACCCTGGTTTACAGATCTAACTGCATATAAAGCACCATAAAAGGATTCCCAGGCCTCCATTACTGGCAAGGACATATGCACAAAGCCCCCCTCTCCTCTAAACAAGTGGATTAATGCCCCAAACTTGGTGTGATTACTCCCAATAGCTGCCTGGTACACGGCTTTCTACCAACTCAATTGGAGTAGTTGTTGACAAGGGAAACCATAAAGTTCCTTTAATTCGTGGGTATCTATACTTTGAAATCAGCTATACCAAACATCTTTGATTAAAACCCACCCTTATATTGCACCCATCATTAAACTATAGCATTGCTAATGGATGCCACCGTCTATTAAGCATTGCGGCTTTGATTTTTCATAGTCATGTTGCAACAGAATTCAAACTTCAAACATACCAACACTTCTGGTGCTTAGCTCACAGGGAATAAAGTCCCATAGAATTAGTAGATTAAAGGGAGAGAAAGAGATCCCTGCTCAGAATAGAAATTCTAGTTCAAACAGGATCCAAGCCTGATGGTATCAGACCTGAGACAAGCCCAGCCCAGGCTGATATGTCCAGACTCTTCAGGGGTCTGATCCAAGCCCATGTATGATGCAGTCAGAGGTGACCCTGCCTTCTACAAAGCACCACGATGTCACAGAGCACCATTAGATTAATAAAGTACTCCATTTGACTAAAGGACGTGCAGTGATTGATTGATTGATTGACTGATTGATTATTAAAATGTATATGCCACCCCACCCCCCCTGTTAAAAGCATCTCGGGGTGGCTAACAACAGTTAAAATACATAATAACTAAAATACAATTAAAAGCAACCTAAAATTCCCTAGATTTCTACCTCCAGCCCTTACTCTTACTGATGTAGGCCAGCCCCTTAACGAGAACTGCAATATACTATTTTGTCTCAAACCTGATTGTTTGAGTAAATAAATAAATTATCAAAATAAATATAATTCTATAGCACCCCACTGCTGGGTGGTGCTCAGAACATTTTCTAACATAAAAACACGATATAAAATTCAGTTAAAAGATAAATCTGTATAAAACAATTTTAAAGGTTAAGGTAACAAGGAAGGCACAACTCGTTAAGGCTAACCAGCAGTGGATCCTAAAAGCATCTGGAGAATAAATAAGCTTTCAGGTGCTCTTTAAGGATGATGTGGGAGGAACTAAGATGGACATCGGGAGGGAGGGAGTTCCACACTTAGGAATCCACCACAGCAAAGGCCTGATCGCCTCTTGACTTCAGGCACAATGGCAGGATCCCCAAACAGTGGGTGACTTCTGGGCATAGATACACATCAGCATGAGTCTCAAGGAGAAAGTCTCAAAGAGATACCTATGCTGTTCAGGGTCTTGAAAACCAACAGTGCAATCTTACATTCAAGCCGCCGCTCTACAGGCAACAAATGCAGAGAACACAGGGTGGGCAAAATATGATTACAGATGTCTAAACCAGTAATCAGCAAGGCTGCTGCATTCTGAACAAGCTGAAAATGATGGAGAAGAACTGCTGGAAGCTCACATGAGAGGGGATTACAATAATCGAGGATTGTGGTTACCAGGGCATGGGTCACTGTAGCATGGTCAGTCTGGGATAAATAAGGGCATAGTTTTGCAAACTGAGTAGCTGAAAAAAAATCTCCAAACCACATCCAATACCTGAATTTTCACAAAGAGAGCAGTCCAAAAAGATGTCCAAGTTCTTTAACTGGGCCACCACCTCCACCTGCAATCCTTCAACATTGCAGGGGCCTGAGGAAAGTGTGGGTATTCTCATATTGGTTGCCTCACCCCACCAGCATCACCTCAGTCTTCCCTAGATTGAGTATGAGGTAGCTCTAATGCATCCAGATAGCTATAGCATTCAGGCATTCCTCCAAGGCAGGGGCTGAGGTGATAGGGCTCACTGGGTGAGAGTTATACAGCGGTGTATTGTCAGTATACGGATGAAACTCAACCCTGTGCTTGGCCATGAAATTCCCAAAGGGTTGTATGTATATGTTGAACAACATTAGCGAGAGAATAGAACCTCAAGGAACGCTGCACTTATGTCTCTTGGGGTGAATAAATAACCATCCATTATGACCGACTTCGTATTTATTTATTTTATATTTATAATAAAATTTGTATGCTTCCCCCTCCTGCTAAAAGCATCTCGGGGTGGCTAACAACATATTTAAACAATTTAAAACAACAATAATATGATTTAAAACACTATTAAAACACAATATAAAAAGCAATATACCCCCCACCGTAACCCAACCCACCCACCCCCTCTCCCTCAGGAAAAGCACAACGGAACAGCCAAGTCTTACATTGTCTATGGAAAGAGGGGAGGTCGGTAATCAGGCGGACCTCCAGCGGGAGGGAGTTCCACAATCACAGTGCGACCACAGAGAACACCCTCCGCAAGGTCGACACCCAAGAAACCTGGGGGACCTCGAGGAGGGCACCCTCGGCCAACTGAAACCACCAGCAGCAGCTCCTGTCATGTCATCGACGTCCCTCAGCTGCCAAGGCAGCAACCCATGGTCAATCTTATCGAATGCTGCTGTAAGGTCCAACATGACCAAAATTGTCAGCTCTCCTCAATTTAAAATCATCAGCAGGTCATTCATCACCTTAAAAAGTGTGGTCTCCACTAGGCCTGAGAGAAGAGCAAGTGTTCTCGTTCCGAAGGGAAATACTGCCCTTTTGGGAGTGCTGTGAGTGTTCATCAGTACTTCATTGGTTTCTGGTGATTTTGCACTTCCACCATTTTTGTCACTTGTCACTTTCCAAGACTTTTCATCACTTTCAGTGGTTTCTGGGACTTTTTCAACTCTCTGGACATTTTTGTTACTTTCCAGGAATTTTATGACAGTTTTACAGTAATGTTAGAACACTTTTGGCAATTTGTGCTTAGCCAGCAAGTTTTAATTTCCACAGCCCTCAGGGTTGCATGGGAGGTAAATGCAGGACTTGGGACTGGCCCCTGGCAGCTCTGTTCAATGTGTGGAAAAGATCAGAAAATGGCAAAAAAAGAGCAGGAAAGGAAGTAAATTTCCATGTCGTGTGACTCTCAGTGAATGCCCTGTTTCCAACGGAAGCAGCAACCATTGAGATTTTTCATTTCAGGTCTAGTCTCCACACCATCAGAAGGCCAGAACCGAGACTGGAATTTTCCCAAGATATTTGAGTCCAGGTGAGACTGCAGCCATACCACCGCAGACTTCTCAGTTACCTTTCCTAAAAATAGTAGATTGGAGGCAGGGTGATAATTGGTAAGTACTTCAATGTTGAGAGATTGCTTCCTGAGGAGAGGATGAACCTCTTCACATTTGAGGGTGGCTAGCAGCACACTCCCCTCCATAAAGGAAGCATTAACAATGTTTATCAATAAAGGAACCTCTGCCCCAGCGCTCGCCTTCAAAAACCAAGATGGGCATGGGTCAGAGCCACAGGTAGTGGGCCTCAAGGAACCCAGCAACACATGGATCTCCTCATCATCAACCACGTCAAAGTCAACCCACGGCTCTCCACATCAGAAGGCCCAATGAGTTCTGACCAGACTCCATCTACCTTTTCTTGCAAAGTGGCACCGTTTTTTTTAATTTTAATTTTATTTTGTATTTAGTCAATCAGTTATGTTTATTGGTTTGGCTTTCTCCATTCACCATATATAATAAAGACAACTAAAACAAACCAAAACACATTTAAAAATATACATCACATAAATACAAATTTTAGGAGGAACCCCATCCATCAATATTGGGTAATTTCAGATGTGATGGGCCTTTCGGCCCACCACACTGAACCCTGGACCGGGATCCGTCTCGGATCCCGGTCCGTGATCAGACCAGCTGTCCTTTAGATGTGCCAGCCGGATCGCAGAGGGGAATCGGGGAGGGGATGGGGCTGCATGGCGCGACGTGCGGCCACTCAGCCCTGCCCCCCCATGATCCACCAGCTGGCCGCCCTCGAGGAGATGGGTGGGCACAGCAGCCAATCAGGCCACTGCGCCTGATCCTGTACCGCGATCTGGACCACAGTCAGGAACAGGGTGAGGTAACAGACGTTACTTTTGCCCCATTCCTGATCGTAGTTCAGCTAACCACGATTCTGGAAGTGAGGCCGGCCTCACTTCCAGAATCGTGGTTAGCTTTGAGTCCCGCCAGGAATTGGACATGGTGATTATCTGGCGGGGCTCAAACAGATGTTCACGCAATCACAGCCACCTCCCTGAATCCACTGTGATTCAGGGTGGTTGACTGTGTTCCCGTAACGTCTGAAATTAGTGTCTTAAGAGGAAAATACAAAGGAGCATAAACACTGGCAATGTAACTGTAAGGTGCTAATAAGGAGGCCAAGAAAGAATTTGAAAGAAGACTTGCTAAAGAAGCAAAAACAAATAATAAAACCTTTTTCAAGTATATCAGAGGCAACAAATAATAAAACCTTTTTCAAGGATATCAGAGGCAAGAAGTCTGTGAGGGAGTTGGTTGGGCCATTATATGACCAGGGAGTAAAAGGGGCACTCAGGGAGGACAAGGACATTGCAGAGAACCTAAACAAGTTCTTTGCTTCGGTCTTCACTGCGGAGGATGTTTGGGAGATACCCACGCCGGAACCATACTTTGTAGGTGATGAATTGGATGAACTGTCACAAATGAGCGTGACCCTGGAGTAGGTTCTAGAGAACATTGACAAGCTTAATATGAACAAATCACCAGGGCCAGATGGTATTCACCCCAGAGTTCTGAAGGAGCTCAAATGTGAAATTACAAACCTACTAGTAGTCATTTGTAACCTAATGTTGGCATCTGGCACTGTACCTGTGGACTGGAGGGTGTAAAATGTAACCCCAATATTTAAAAAGGGATCCAGAGGTGATTCTGGAAACTACAGACCGGTAAGCTTGACGTCTGTGCCAGGCAAAATGGTGAAACTATAATTAAGAACAGAATCACTGGACATATTGATAAACATGGCTTAATGGCAAAGAGTCAGCATGGATTTAGCAAAAGGAAGTCATGCCTCACTAATCTCTTGGAATTCTTTGAGGGCGTAAACAAGCATGTGGACAGGGGAGACCCAGCAGATATAGTGTACCTGGATTTCCAGAAAGCTTTTGATAAGGTCCCACATAAACGACTCTTGAGAAAATTAAAAAGCCATGGGATAGGAGGTAGTGTTTTGCTATGGATTGGTAACTGGTTAAAGGATAGGAAGCAAAGAGTGGGACTAAATGGCCAGTTTTCACAATGGAGGGATGTAAAAAGTGGTGTGCCCCAAGGATCTGTACTGGGACCAGTTCTTTTCAATGTATTCATTAATGATCTGGAAAAGGGTGTTAAGAGTGAGGTGATCAAATTTGCAGATGACACCAAGTTATTCAGAGTAGTCAGAACACGAGCAGACTGTGAGGAGCTGCAGCAAGATCTTACAAGACTGGGTGCCTGGGCATCTAAATGGCAGATGAGATTTAATGTGGACAAGTGCAAAGTGATGCACATTGGGAAAAATAATCCAAATTATGAGTACACAATGCTGGGTACTAAGCTAGGAGTTACCACTCAGGAAAAGGATCTGGGAGTGATTGTGGATAATACACTGAAATCCTCAGCCCAGTGTGCCGCAGCGGTCAAAAAAGCAAATAGAATGTTAGGAATTATTCGCAAGGGAATAGAGAATAAAACTGAGGATGTCATAATGCCTCTATACAAATCAATGGTGCGACCGCACCTTGAATATTGTGTGCAGTTCTGGTCGCCCCATCTCAAAAAAGACATAGCGGAACTAGAAAAGGTACAGAGAAGGGCAACAAAAATGATCCAGGGTATGGAACAGCACCCGTATGAGGAGAGGCTTGATAGGTTGGGGCTCTTCAGCTTGGAAAAGAGACAGATGAGAGGCGATATGATAGAGGTCTATAAAATCATGAGTGGGGTGGAACTTGTAAACAGGGAATGATTATTTAACCTCTCAACTAGAACTAAAACTAGGGGACACTCCACGAAACTCACAGGTGGCAGAGTAAAAACAGAGAAACGAAAGTATTTTTTCACTCAGAGTACAATTAGATTGTGGAATTTACTGCCAGGGGAGGTGGTCAAGGCCAGCAGTATAGCTGAGTTTAAAGGAGGTTTGGACAAGTTTCTGGAAGATAGTTCTATTAGCCGCTATTAGCCAGATAGGATTGGGGAACAAAACCCTTTGCTGTCGGGAGCCTGGGGATGGCCCACAGGGAATGGATAGCATGGTGACCTTTTCGGTGCTTCTCCCAGGCCCCCATGACTGGGCACTGTTGGAGGCAGGATGCTGGGCTCGATGGACCATTGGTCTGACCCAGTATGGCACTTCTTATGTTCTTATCCTTCTGAGACTAACATGCAGTACGTACTTAAACCTAAAATGGTGAAACACACACAATTGTGCATGTCACACCCATAGGAGCAACCGGAGGAACTGCCTCACCCTTCTCGGGGTTTACATTCGGCTAACATTTGACCCCTGAAGATAAATATCATACCCTGCAAAGGCTAGCTTAAAATCATAAATAAGTCCCAAGTTGGTAATTGGCTCCATCACCAAGTTAACAGATGCCAAATAAATGGGCCCCAAATAAAAATTACTTAAACTCACTTCCTGCGAACATGGAACTGGTGCCTTACCCCTAGGCTATTACAATTAATTGAAAATATTTAATATAGGGTAGTTATTTCTAATTACCATCACCCGTGTTGCAAATACTGCCAATTTAACAATCACCACAGTGTCAACTTGTTGATGAAGCCATATCAGCTTCTCCTTCTTAGACATATACCCTATGCGTGAAAGGGCAGGAGAAAGCAGCTGTTTGTTCAATTCCACAAAGAACAGGCATTCTAAAGTATAATAAATGGAATCCTCCACCATACCAAGGCCACATGGGCAGACTCTTGCTGTGACCGGGATACCCCATCGTCATGGCTGTTAATGATTGCTCGAGGCACAATCTGGCCAGCTGTATACTCTGAATCGGCTTTAAATTTAACTTCAGATATTCTGCCAGGCTATCTGGGCTCCAATGAACATACAACTGACCAACTCTGCTTAGCTGGATACTAGAAAAATCATTCTGCCTAGATATATCATAAAGGTGCTGAAAAAACAGACTTTTATCAGCCATAGTGAAGAACCTATTTTCCGACCAAACGTAGTAACCAAAGCCAGTAGTGTTCAATAGACTGATCACATATTTCAACCATGGGGTACGTAGCGATCATATCTTCAAAGTAGCACATTTTGGGTAAATGTAATGAACTAAATGGCAAAATCTTGAACCAATAATTCAATATTTTCTTCTGGATTCCGAGGTGAACTGGTTCTAGCGAAAATTCTTACCTTTAAAAATATGCAGGAAGAGAATTAGGCAGTCCAAGCAAAAACTTGCAAAACTTGTTCTGTGGAATTTCTAGGTCATTGTCAGTTGCCTAGTCCCATACCTCAGCCCCCGTAGGTAATTAGGGGAATAACCTTGGCCTTGAAAGCCTTTAATGCCTCTAAGATTGAGCAGCCACCACAAGCCTCATGAAATCTTCTAATACCTGATAGGGCCTGTATAGCTTTAGTTTAGCTATAGCTTTAGTCATTTGCAAATTCCAAGCACCAAATTCTAAGCAACTTCTAACACTGTAATGAGTCAAATGAGTTAACATTAATATTCTTCACTGTGGACAAAAGCATCGAAACATTCTTCCACTCTCTGCCTGCCTCGGAGAAGAGCTCAGCATGTCTAATTTATCTAAGCTAGGCAACTGCTGACTATCAGGATTTTGGCCCTTTTTACATGGACTGTGCGGGGGGGTGGGGTGTTTTCCATGTTTGCGTGCAATGGGTGGGGGGAGGGTTTAGACCGACACACACGCATCCCCACTCACCCCCGACCCATCAACACACACAGAGCAACCGCCATTTTAGCCGGTTGCTCCATGTGTGTTGATGGGTGGGGAGTGCGGAGGGATGCATGTTCGGTGGGAGCACGCACGCACCGTCGTGTCATTTACATGGGACTGACCCATGCATGAACCCAGATTTCTGGGTTCATGCGTGGGTACGTCTCATGTAAAAAGGGCCTTTGTTCTATAAACGAAGGTATTAATTTCATGGCCCACAAGTGGTTAGTAACTGAGCCTGATCCAAAGCAGAGTCAATTGAAGACTCCCGTTCACTTTCATCAGTTTTGGATCAAGTCCTTTGTATTCTTGAGTACCATGTTATAAAAAGGTTTCACTGTAACAAATTCTGTATTCTGTAACAAATTCTGTATTTCTTTGTGCATATTCCTTAGGATATTTGAAGGACTTATAAAAAATGTTTTGTATAAGTCCTTCAAATATCCTAAGGAATATGCACAAAGAAACTATTATTCACATAGTCATTAAAATCTTTGTCTTTGTTTTATTTTATTTGGGGGTGGGGGGGGTCTATTCATTTTTGTTCAGTTATTCGGTTAGTCAGTCAAATATTACTCAACTCACCACATTTCCAAACAAAAATGACAAATGGAACCAAAAGCCTAACCAGAAAATCTGAAGCAAGTATCTGACTGAAGCAGGAAGAAATAGTGGTTCAGACCCACTTCACTGACCCGAATTGAACTCAGTGAATTTGACAAAACCAGTAATCACAGCAAATAAAATTTCAGCACTACTGCTGACCCTCCAGCTGAGCTGGGCCTAGCCTGAGGGTCCTCAGGCTGAAGCACTGACAGTGTAATGGCTAATTTACATGTGTTTCTGACTTTGCATCTAGTTCCTCAAAATCATTTCTTAATGAAGCCGAGGCAAAATGCGTTTAGTGCTTAAAACAACAAGAAAGGAACAAAGGCCAAAAAGCTACTTGTAAATAACACTGTCATATTAACAAGCAGAGCAGAAAAACCCAAACCCACTGAGTTTACTTTGGCATTTTAGAGTACTAGGAAGGCAATCAAAGTAGATTCCACCAACATTTGGTGGTAACAAATGATAGACGAAGCCCTGTAATTTTACATTCTGTTTTTCTAGTCAGTCAAGGTTGGGATTCACAGCAGTAGATGTTAGTTTCCTTCTTCTAAATATGCCAGATGCAGGCTCTCTCCTATGATCTTCTCCCAAGTCAAGGAACTCACTTGCTGCTGGGACAATGGCCGCAGTGCCAAGATACCACTGTGAAGGACGTGACAGCATTACACAGCAGTGCTTCTGCTGCAAACAGAGGTCAACAAACACGATCAGTGTGGAGGAAGAGAAAGTGTCAAGCTTCATTTGTTCCTTTCAATTAAGAAAAATGAACACTACAGAAGAAAGCACTCGCAGTGGCATGTTACAGTGAAATTTTTAACTGCTTCAGTCTGCCATATGGATTTAAGTTTTTTTTTTCCTTTGCAAGAAAGGAATGTATATCAATATTTAGACTTTTCTTGACAGAGAACATGTGCTGACTTTTATTCAGAGTCATTTGTCTCAGGGAATAATGGGAAAGGAAAGAAACATGAGACTTTCAAATGGCAATTGGTGCTCCTGTACCAAGCATTATGAAAAAACAGGATGATGATGATGGTGTGTTTTTATTAGGTGAATTTAAACATCTGACCATGTCTGATTAACTTGGCTTACGTTCCCACCTAACACAATAAATCCTCACACCACCAAATAATGATCACTGAACTAAGCTTCCAAAATAATTAAATAATAACTGTTTTACAATGCTCAGAAGAAAGCAGAAACTGACAAAGTATTCGGTTTTTCTTCTTTCTATAGATTTTCTGAAATATATAATGGATTTAATCTAGCATTACTTCAAATTAATTTATTTTTCCAGAAAGTATATCATTGGAAGCTGCTGAACGCTGTCATTATATTTTTACCCTGCAGACTATTTTTTGTCATTTCCTTCTTGGACAGTAATATTCCTATTCTCATATGGGTTATTCTCCCTAAGATTTCTACATCACTATTGAATTTGAGATTTCAGAAAATTCTTTGTCACTCAACAATTCTGCGAGATAAAAATTATCTTCATTTTACAATTGGGGAAACAGGTATGGAAGCCGAAGAGCATAAGAATGACCATACTGGATCAGATCAATGGTCCATCAAGGCCAGCATCCTGTCTTCAACACTGACTGTCTTCTGTCGTGCAAGAAAGAGCAGAGGAGGTCATAAAGGAGTAATCCATTTCCTATTGTTCACTCTCATTTCTAGCAGTTGGAAGTCTCCACCCCCTGACCAGATTAGGTATATAGCTATTTATGGACTGTTTTTTAAAGATCTTATCCATTTCTTTCTTGAACCCATTTATACTATGGGTTCTCATCCCCAGGCAATGCATTCCACAGGTTGATGTTTTAGGACAAAGCACTTCCTTTTGTTTGTTTTAAGGTGTTTTTAAACAAGCAAGGCAATTTGGGGGGGGAGGGGGCATGGTCACTGAATGACACTGCCGCAGCGCACCCACTCAGCTGGAATGAGTGTGAAGCCCTTCAATCAGGTGGCTCCAAGGTGGCCACCCTATAGTTGTCTGGCCCTGCATGGACCACTCCAGGTTTCCCAGCACTGCTCCGTGAATGGCCATAAGTGGGTGCTCTGATGCTTGCGGGAGCACCCATCCATGCCATTCCACCTTCAGACGGGCACTTGGATGCATGGTTCCTGGGTGGCCATGTGGGGTAGCATCTCATTTAAAAACACTCTTAGACCTTCTGGCAGTTCATTTCATCAGGTGTCCCCTAGTTCTAACATTTCCAGGAAAAATAAATAACAGCTCCCTGTTTTCTTGTTCTGCACCTCTCATGATTCTCTCTATACCTCTACCATATCTCTCTTCAGTCCTCTCTCTCCTGATACCCTCATGATTAGTACCTTACTCTGCAGAATGTGAGAGTAAGTGTTTCAAAATCTGTCCCTTATTGGCCTAAGGGTTCAGATCCGATATTTTCTGTAAACTAACTGTGTAGCTGGGTGAAAACAGACATGACGCTAACCACCCTTTAACCACCCTTGGTGGTTAATTATGCATGTTGCAGGGTTGTATTGGGACCCTATGCAGCCCTGCAACATGCATAAATAACCACCAAGGTTGGTTAAAGGGTGGTTAGCGTCATGTCTGTTTTCACCCGCTGTTGTATTGGGACCCTATGCAGCCCTGCAACATGCATAAATAACCACCAAGGGTGGTTAAAGGGTGGTTAGCGTCATGTCTGTTTTCACCCGCTGTTGGCACGTTGCTATCTCTTAGCCTCAGTTCCTCATCTGTAAAAGATGGATAATAATGGCCTAACTAACAGGATTGTTAAGAGGGCAGATTAGATAAAGATTTGATCTACCACAGTGAGGATGTCCTGAGTCTACACTTTTGAATCTGGCACTCTTGAATATTTCATCACACCACAAAGGGTTGGGTCACGTCTGCCAGCCTGTAAACCAACCCAGCTCAACGCCAAATGGGTTAGGTGAAAGTTATATCAAGGCAACCCAACCCTGATAATTACATTCCTGCTGAGCTCTGGTCAGGTTGCCATCCTCTAGGACAAAGATGGTCATAACATTGCCCTGGCGGAATGAGATGGGATGAACAGTACCAGTGGGACATTATTATGAATATTAAGCATTTATATAGCACCAGCAATGTACTTGGCATGGTACAATTGTAAGAAAGAGACACAGTCCCTACCCCAGTGGACTTACAACTGAAGAGAGACAAGGGGTGGGGGGAGACAAAGGGTGCAGGAAACAGTGGAAGAGACAAGGATACATACATGAACTTATGAGGTCACAGGTGAACGTGCTTGGCTTAGTTGCAAAGGTGTAGCTACTCATTTAATGTTACACAAGATATGATGATTCAGGATAAGTCAGTAAGGGGGGTGAGGGGAATGAGGAACTAGGGAAAGCTTGAAGGAAGAGGTAGGTTTTGAGGAGGGATTTGAAGATTTGGAGGGGGGAAGCTGATTGAATGTGTTCAGGGAGGGAGTTCCAGGCATGGAGGGCTGCCAAGGAAAGACTGCAAACTATTAATGCAGAAAATCAATGAAGCAGTTGTGAAATTAAGAGAAAACTCCTGTTTCCCAGGACTCTTCTCTACAATATACCATGCTCTCTTCCCCAATTCCTATTATCTGTAAATAAATAAGTCATCATTACTATTTCTATTAAAAAGGTGCCTACAGGGCTTACCTGAGATCAGGACTCAACAGCTTGTTTAGTCCCTTGCAATGTAAAGACAAAGAACAGGAGAAACAGGAGAAAAAAATCAGTAATACCCAGATGTGACATGACTTCCCAACAGAATGACATTATTAGAAGCAGAACTGAGATCTCCCGAGTCTATTCCTCTAGTCTGTGCATGGGGAACCTTCTCTCTCCTTCAGTCAATTTTTAGAATGAGCACGATTTCTTAAAATCTTCACGATCTTTGTGAAGATAAAAAGGCTGCTTCACTTCAGCCTTACCTCTAACATGGTATCATATTGCCGTAGATAGAGCATGAAGTCTTCTGCTTTGTCTTTCATTGGTAGGTACCATATCATCAATATAGTGTCATTGATCATGTCTGCTCTAGTTGCTATAGGATATTGGTGTACACGTGGCTGTTTTTCAAAGGAACACAATTCCCATCTGTGATGGATTAAAGCAGACTGTTGAATCTGCAGATGTCTAGACAGTAGGGATCGGACTATCAGCAAATTATCGGTTACTGGTTTTATCGGTATTGGATTAATCCGATATTGGATTTATCGGTATCGGCATATCGTTTTTTTAACATTGTGGCCATTTTTAGGATCTTTAACATTGTGGCCATTTTTTAAATGACCGCAATGTTAAAGTTCCAAAAAATCAGCAATGTTAAAAAAACGATATGCCAATACTGATATTATCGGTATTATCGGTTTAATCCAATATTGTCAATTATCGGCATTATCGGATTAATCCGATACCGATAATCCTAGACAGCATCTGTAGCTATAGCTCCTTAGCCTGTTGCCTATGTTGAATCTGCTGTTGTGTGTTGCTTACTATATTCTTCCTGGAATGTTGCTTCATTACACTTGTAATGGAGTTTCATGTATGCTGTCTCTATGCTGGAGTCACCTATAATCAGTAATACCTAAACTGTCAACCCAACATATTGATTTTTTTATAAGTGTGGCTTCAAGTGAGACTATGGATGTTTTTTGATGGACGCAACTTCGGTTCTGCTCATACAAGCCCGATTAACTCCTGGGTTGGCCGTATCCTCCAAAGACCGATGGCATTCCAGAACATCCTGGAGCACACCACATAGAGCAGGCTGGCCAAACCCAGGGAATCAGCCAGAAGTGGAGCTGCTGTCCATCTATTAGGTGAACTCATGCTGCAGCTCCATGCCAGCCAGTCGTTGCCCCGGACAGCACCATGAAGTTGTGTCTCCAAGTCTACAGGGTCATCTGAGCAGCTGAAACTCTATGGTGTAACTCTATGATATTTTTAGTGGAAAAACATCACTCAGATTCACCATGACTTCAACTCTGCGCTTATGACAATAGGAGAACCGGAGGTTATGGAGGCTCCGCCTTGTCCGGTTTTGTGGGATTCATTTCAGTGGGTGACGCCCACCACTGCGGTGGATGTTCTGGGGGCTGTTAGAGCCACATTTTGTGAATTAGACCCATGCTCATTCTGGCTGGTCAAGGCCAACCGGGAGACATTGCGACCATTGCTGGTGTGTGTTGTCAATGCCTCCCTGTGGGAGGGCAGGATGTCAGACTGTCTCAAGGAGTTGGTTGTATGGCCCCTGCTCAAAAAATATTGCTTGACGTTGACTCCCCCGCCAGTTTCTGGCCAGTCTCTAACCTTCCCTTTTTAGGGAAGGTTATTGAGCGGGTGGTGGCTCAGCAGCTGCGGAAGCATCTGGACTGCACCAGTTTGCTTGATCCCTCACAGTCCAGATTCTGTTCAGGTTATGGCACTGAGACTGCATTAGTGGCTTTGGTCAATAACGTTTGCTGGGAACTGGACCAGGTCAATGACTTTCGCTGGGAACTGGACCTTGTTTGACCCTCTTAATCTTATTAGATCTGTCAGCTGAGTTTGATACCGTTGATCATGAGATGCTGGTGACTCACCTGCAGGACTATGCCAGGTTGGGTGGAATCATTCTTGAATGGTTCTGCTCCTTCCTGGCTGGAAGAACTCAAAGGGTGATGATCGTGGATTGTTCATCTTCTCCCCGGGACCTCACATGTGGAGTTCACAAGGCTCTATTTTGTCCCTTCTCATGTTCAACATGTACATGCCACTCGGCGAGATCATGAGATCATGAGATGGTATGGGGTGTGGTGTCAACAGTACGCTAATGGAACCCAGGTCTACCTCTCTTTTTCATCCGACTCAGACCCAGCAGTCTTGGTGCTTACCCGATGTCTGGTGGGTGTGGGGGATTGGATGAGGGTGAGCCGTCTCAAACTAAATCCTGACAAGATGTAGGTGATGTTGGTGGGGAAGGCTGTGTGTGTGACATCCCCCATTATTGATGAGGTTCGTATCCCTCTGGTCTCTCAGATTCGGAGTCTGGGTGTACTCCTCGATCCTCAGCTTCACCTGGATCTCCAGGTTGAGGCTGTGGTGAGGAGTGCTTTTTGCCAATTATATCTCATGCGATGGTTTCAGCCATATGTCACAGACTCCGACCTGGCCACTGTCATCCATGCATTCATCACCTCAAGATTAGACTATTGTAACACGCTCTAAGTGAGGCTACCTTTTGGTGATGGTCTGGAGATTGGAGCTGGTGCAGAATGTGGCAACCCATCTCTTTACCAGGTTGGGTTACTAGAAGCACATTACACTAGTGCTCTGAGCTCTGCACTGGCTGCCGATAGTCTTCCGGGCCCAATTCAAAGTGTTGGTGCTTACCTATAAGGCCCTATACAGTCTGGACCCCTCCTATCTGTGAGACCGCTTCGCTCTCCGTGCCCTGGATTGTCCCCTGCATTCTGCTGGGAGCACCCTTCTTGATGTCCCTCAGGTGGCGTGGGGGGCTCCAATGGAGAGGTAGTTCTTGGTGGAGGCACCTAGGCTGTGAAACTCCCTTGCCAGATGGCCCTGGACCTTGCCTCATTTTGACAACAGTGCAAGACCTGGCTTTTCTGCCAAGCCTTTGGTGAGGGAGGTGGATGAAGGGTGGGTGAAGGGTAGGAGGGGAGGATTTTTTATTTTCTTATTCTTATTTTTATGTCTCCCTTTTATGTATTTTTTGTATATTTTTAATTATTTTAACTTTTGTAAGCTGTCTTGAGCTGCCTAGACAGGAGAGGAAGGGTATAAATGAATAAATAAACATGGGTGGTGAGTGCGTGACCCAGGGACACTCACCAGTCCATCTAAAGTGGACCCAAGTGGGGCTGGGTGGAAGCAGGCAGACATGGGGGGTGCACCCTCCCCCTGAACAACTCCGAGGGTGACCAGGCTCCACATCTGTTTCACAGCACCCAATTACTGTTATAAGATGATACACTGAACCTGTGCAAATCTTACCTGTGTTGGATCAGACAATGTCATCACACAAACTCATAGCTTGTTGAACAGACCCACAAACACACATCCTGCACATCTGACAGTACCCTCCCACAAACTGATCAGGAAGTTCCACTCTGCAACTCAGCTGGGGTCCTCCTTTTGCCTCCAATGCCACTGGAGCACTAGCCTCCTGCTGATAGACAAAGCTGGCTGGGGAGGGGGAAGCTGGACTTCGTAGGAGGGAGGGATAGCTCTCAGCAGGAGGGAAGGGTAGGCAGAATAGTAGGCATTGTATACTGTACTGCCTTAGGAGATGCTCATATAAGCAGAGGCAGTTCACATATGATTGGCTGGGAAGAAGACAGTTCAGAAGCTGAGTGCAGATGCAGCAATGTTTTGGGAAGCCTTTCCCTTCCTATGTGTTAAGACGTAGTGGAAAGGGCAGTGAACCTGGCTAGTTTGTTCCAGCCATCAGGGAATGGAGTGTGGAGTCAGTGCTTGATACAAATGTAACAGCAGCTATGTGCAATTGTCTGCAATACTCTGGCTGGTTTGGGGGTGAAAAATGAGGAACAGACATGGAGCACGATATGTGTCTGCACGTACAGACATAATAACAATCTAAGAGGTAATGACATAAAACATAATGTCTGATGACACCCAGTGGGTGCTACTTGGTGGTTAGCAGTCTATATAGGAGAGCTGATCTCTTGAATAGCATCTCCTGGTCTTGCATATCATGGCTCATGAAGTTGCATAAAGTTTCCAGGAGTTCTTCTTTCTCTTGGAAAAGAAGAAAACAATGAGATAAAGAACAGATCCTTGCAAGATCCTGTCTTTAAGGATTCCTCAAACACTCTTGAGGATGAGGAGCTGGTGCTTGGTGGAGGACCTTTATTCCTTAGGAATGATGGTATTCCTAAGGAATCAAGATCCTCCATTGAACCATGGAGTAAGAAGGACAATGAAAAATTGTAGCAGATTCAGAGGAGAGTGTCAAAGATGATAAAGAGTCTAGAAAGGAAGTACTATGAGGAAAGGTTGAAGGAACTGTTTATATTTAACCTAGCAAAGAGAAGATTAAGTGGAGGCATGATAACAATCTTCAGAAATCTAAAGGGTTATCACTAGGGCTGAATGAATACCCTCTTCTTTCTTGCAAGAATTCTCACAAGTTTGTATGCCAGGAGCGATTTCCCGGTAATTGTTTGTCTGAGCCCATGATGAATTATTTCTTGGAAATAAATAAATAAATAAATAAATAAATACACTGTGCATTCACAAAAAGGCCACCACCCTTAACTAAAATGGTGGCAATAGAATCACTGCCATTTTGGTTATGGGCAGCAGTAATTTTTCACATACACAGTTAATTTATTTTATTTTTAATATCTCACCAAGAATTTGGTGAGATATCATCAATTCATCGGGCATCCCGAGGTTGTTGCTTTGTCCCAAGAGAAATGGAGAACTGGGATTTCAACTACATTTCTCACTTTTGTGAAATCCCATTTCAGCCCTAGTTCTCACAAAGATTGTTCGCCAGTACCACAGCTGGCAAGACTACCAAAAATGGGCTTAAATAGCAAGGAGGAAGATTTTGGTTAAATATCGGGGGGTGGGGGCGGAATCCTAACAGTAACCGCTGTTAAGCAATGGAACAAGTTGTGTAGGAATGGTTGAAGCCCTCCATCCTTGGAGGTTTTCAGAAAGAGGCTGGATAGTCATCGGTCCGGGACGTTGTAGCTATAGTCAGAACTGTACTCTTACTTTTTTTGTCATTCTCTTGCTAAATTGTGTAGTAACCTATTTAGCAATGGGGCTGATCCAGTGGCCCACTAATCCGCCACCCACATGTCCATGCTGCACAGTGTGCCGGCAGTGGAGGTGCTTAAGTGATGTTCCCACATGGGATCTGCAGGCCAGCCCATACATTTTTTTTAATGCTGTTCATAGTATCATAGAGTTGGAAAACTGGAATTCTGGTAGGCAACAAAGTAGCACCGGGGAAGTGCTCTGATTAATAATTTCACATTCACCCACACAACTGCCAACTTGGAGAACAAAATTAAGGTGAAAACTGTCTCCCCTGCCCTCCCAGACTTAGAAGAGATGCATGTCCCCTGCATTCTCTCCTGTTTTTAAGTCCATAATAACTAATATTCCACTCTCCCACTGTTAATTTCATCAAATTAGAGATGCATATTTATTTTTTCTCTGTATTTGACAGAATGGGTTCAGTTGTTCAACAATCACAGTAGCAAATTAAGGTGGGCTATCATCTTACATGGAGTATTTCAACAAGCCCAGGATTTGTAAGATGTGATCCAAGTTGTCTGAATATGTTTGGAAGCTGGTCCCAGTCAGTGATTATGCTGAAGAGAATAATTGATTTCAGTTATACAGGAAAGAAGTGTATTTGTCTCAGTATTTCTTTTTTCAATAGCCTTTCTTGTCCAATTAGCTAAATTAGTCTGTATGTGCAAACACACACACACACACACATACACTTATTAAGAAGAGTATCCAAATAGAGCAGTCTAGGGATTCTGAGTATTCAGGAAGAAAAAGAGAAGAAAAGAAATCAACAAACAAAATAACCAAATAGACCCCAAAAAATGATAATGATGAGAAAGAGGCGCTTAACACTTCAACTGAGCCAAAATCACGGGTAGCTCATATACAAGCATTTTTGGGAAGACAATGTGATAACAAAACAACCTAATAAAATAATTAGGATGAAAATGTAGCAGTCTGAGGAAAGTAATAGACACACAGTCTATGGAAAAAAAGACAAAGCAGAAGAGTATTATCCTAGTTGATCCATTCATCATTACTTTTAAAAATAGTAGGGAAACAACAACACAAAGATAAGATAAATTGGTGTGTTTGCTGCCATTTGTAACATTCCTGTTAAGAGGAAGCAGCATTAGATGTATTAAAGTGTTTGGTTCTCCTTTAATTTATGATTCCCTTCCCACTTTAATGAGATCTGCTCCACAGCCCATAAAATAATTGTTATGGTAAACTGACTTTTTAAAATTAGCTACACACCAGTTGGTCCAAAAACCTATTCCTCTGGACTATTCATGCACAAAATACCTTTGTGTGAAGCCTTTTCCAAATGTCTAATGACTGGAGCAAGTCCAGAGGTTTGCCTGCAGAGCCTTTCGGCATGATTGCCAGTTGAAGCAGTCTTTACCGTTCCTTTTCTCAACAAAGTTACAGTCAGAGTCGTTGCAATGTAGAAACCACTCACATAGATTTTGGTCTGGCAAATTAACATACCTAACGTCGGGTGCCATTACAATTTTTTTCAAAAATATGATTTACTTATGAGAAAGCTATAGCCACATCTCCCTGCTTCAATCACGGTGATGCAATTTTGTGGTGGAGATTCCTTACAAAGAATTTTGAGGGGAGACAGTATGACTTCTTTATTCAATCTGTACTATCACCATCTTAATTCAATTTGCTTGGCCTTCCTTGATTGTAAATCTTTACAGAGATGGGTCCACAAAGCAATTCCCTCCACCAAAGTGCTTTTATGTACATTGGAAATAAAACTATATAGATTTTGGTAAAGCAGTATTAATGGGTACTTTGGAAAATCAGTTGTTAACTACCCTGATATGTGGTAACCAATTGATTAACCAATTAGATATCCAGAATTTCAGTTTTTAACCACAGTTACGTAATTAACTGCCCGCTTCAGCTTTAGGGTGTGTGTGTGTGTAGTTTTGGAAGGGAAAGTTTCTATTCCACGAGCGATAAAATAAAGCAAACAAAAACACTGCTTGAGAGTAATTTGGTTGAGTGGTTCTATACAGATGACAGGCTGACCACCCCCAGAGCACCTCTGTGGCTGTGTTCTCCTGACCAGCCCTTCCTGGGTCAGGTTTACACAGTCCGGAGACTGCCCCTGCCCAGTTGGCCCATGCGGCGTCCCCTCCTGCACACCATAGAGATGTGGGTGGATTGTCTGACGCTCTAGGTTGGTGTCTGGAACTCTATGGTGTTACCCTGGGCAACCACTGACTGAGAGCAGAGCTGCAGTAACTGACCCTCGAGCAGATGAACCGCAGCTCTGCCTCGGGCCAGTACCCTGGGTTTGGGTTGCCCACTCTGCTGGTCGTACTTCAAAGGCAGTCTGCTGGCCGCTGCTCCACCTGCACATCTTGCGGCCCATCTGTAGACGGACAGGCCGCCCGGGCATGAAGCAGAGCAGAGGGCTGCTGTTTACACCCATTGATTATTTCAGTGGAACTATTCCATAGTAAGTGGTTTGAGGACTGTGGTCTTATTTCCTAGATGAGTAGTCTTTCCCATGATATTGATAGACATTTATTTATAGAACAGAAAATAGCCCTAGAAAAGAAGAGGACAGATCTGTTAGAGGCCTCAAAGGACCTTGTGATGAAGCAGGAAAAATCCCATTTAAGGAGACCTACCCATCACTTTGGACCTGCCCTCTTTTCAGCTATAAAATAAGAGCTTCAGAGAGTGGAGTCTCTCTCTGGCTACTGTGGGAAAGCTTTTTCCTGTATTTTAAAAGTCTGGGTTGGGGAGAGATTTAGATGTTCCTCCCCGATAGCCTACGTCTTACAAATCCGTGTCTCAAAACATCCGGGAGTCACCCGGTGCCACTGCTTCCAGTGGTGCCCAGACAACTTCTAGTCCAGGGAGGAGTGTGTCACAGGTTGGCGGGTCTGCACCCCCACTTTACCGGGTTTGAGTGACTCTGTTTCCCTTGCGCGCAGCCCACTTGAACTAATTTCTCTCTCTGGCTAATTCAAGTCTGCTGCAGGAACAACTCCTTTGTCACTCAAGGGCCCGATCCTTCCCGTTTACAGACTCTCTACTCTCTGGGTTTGCAAGAGCTTGAGGGCTCTTGTTTCTCACTTGTGTTCCAATGTTAGACACAGACACTTCTTCATAAAGATAAGAAGTAAGTTTATTGATTACATAAGCAAGATAGTTGATACAGAGTGGTTACTAGAAATCAAAGGTAAATATAACGCATTCCTGATCTATACTGGTTGAGTTCCTAAATCAGCATCTTACCCTATAAAGGTCCATAAGTTTCTCTCAGTCCTTTGGTGTAAGCGACTGGGTCTCCAGACTTAGAGTAGAAAGCAAAATCATCTCTTTCAGTTCATGGTCTCCAGCCTGACTGGCTGCAAGATGGTGAGTGAGTTCCTGATAGTTCCTGCCCCTTCTGGAGTACAACTCTTTATATCCCCCAGGAGGAAACTCCTCGTATCCCTCAAGGCTTCTAGAATTCCCTTTGTTGTCGTTATCAGCTTTCTCTGTGTCTTGTACGAAGGCAATGGCTGCCTGCATTATATAAATGTCTCTGGCCCCCCTGTCTGGCCCCTCTGTCTGGGCAATCAACAAAACTGTCTTTCTGTTTCTTCAAGGTTGGTCACGTGTCATAGGCCCAATCTGAGTTCTACAGTTCTCAATTGTAACATCACATACATGTGGAACCTTTTGCATCACATATCTACCAGACTTGTAGTCTACATGTAGGTCTGTGTTACACGTGTGTGACCCTATGTTATTCCATGACCCTATGTTATTCCCTGTAAGATTGCTTGTGAAGTGGGCACGACAGAGTCCTGTAACATGCTTAGACTGGTGTGTCTTGCTGGTGTGTGTAGGGATATGCAACCCCTCTACCTCATTTCCCTGTGTTTGAATCCTATTAAACACAGGGAATAGACCTTTGGTTTTCAAAACCATCTGTCAGCCATGTGGGGCTATCATGTTCACATGTTTTCCACCATGTCATAGTGGAGTGATCATCAGGATTCAGTATTTCTGGGTTCACTCTCTTGTAGGGGTATATCTTGAGGTGTCTGAATAAGACTGTGACAAATGGATGGGAACACCATGTTAACAACCTTTGTTCCCCAGTTACAAACTTTGGCCATGTTTCCAGAATATCTGGTAGTCTGCTTTTTATTGGCTGTATGTCTGTTCCCCTTGGCATACCTTCTATGTCTGATTTACCTGGACTATCCAGACTGTAGATCAGAATTATTATTAGGAGACACAAG
>QEPC01000029.1:2336071-2348905 GCA_003113815.1 Sphenodon punctatus | reverse complement strand
TTTTTTAAAATTATTGAGTGTTGTTCACTGCCCCGGGCTGCCCTGTGGGCAGGAGGGGCGGGATATAAATTTTAAATAAATAAATAAAAAAAAATAAAATAAATTTGAACTTGAGCTAAATCAAACTGACTAG
Source organism: Sphenodon punctatus (assembly GCA_003113815.1). Taxonomy (NCBI): domain Eukaryota; kingdom Metazoa; phylum Chordata; class Lepidosauria; order Sphenodontia; family Sphenodontidae; genus Sphenodon; species Sphenodon punctatus. Next base: position 2,348,772 of record QEPC01000029.1, on the reverse strand, counting down.
TCAAACTCAAACTAATCAAACCAGCTGAAGTACGTTGACTTTGAACTGCTCTCATAGGCTACAAATTTGAATTCAAATACTCATCAGCCTAACCAAATACTCAGATTTGACTCATGAATTGCAAATTCCCCATTCATTTCAGATGTAACCAAAACATTGTTTTGGACAGATGAGGAGCCACACAATAATTTTTGTTCTTTACCTGTCACTGTCTCTTTTGTCTTTTAAACAAAGTTTCCTTGGTTTGTTGTGGCTTCAAATGCACAGCAGTTATCAAAGTGCACCTAACAGAAATTTTCTTTTGTTTTGCAAAGGTATATTTTGGCATCCTAATTGAGCTGACAATGTCCCTTTTGAAATCAGCGTCCAGACCCAATACTAATGTAGTTGAATTGGTAATTATGCAATTGTTCAAGACCAAAGGACTTCAACGTCTGTGACTGCAGGCTTATTATATACAGCCATTGCACATTGCATATTCTGAAAATTCAGAGAAGCTCAGAAAAACCCAGTTTCTTTGTAGTTCTCATACAAAAACCACACATTAATTGACTGAATGTTGTTATGCAATTACTGCCTGTAAGTGTATTGATTTTAGTCTTAATAATAGTAAAAGTGCCATACAGACTAGGGAGTTCAAATAAAAAAAAATAAAGTAGGATAGAGGAGGCAGTTACTGCTTTCATTAAACAAACATAGTTACAAAAAACTACAGTTTGGTAGACCTAAATGCTTATGCCTTAACCAGTGAATTGACTGAACTTATTGAGAACGTTTCATGCATGGAAGCTATACAACATACTGATAGCTACCAAAAAACAAATAAAATAAAATTTGATTTGCGGAGAAATAATACTGCATTCACACCTTGCGGCGGTTCGGTAGCAGCACTCTCGTGATTGAAAGACACGGCAGGGGGAGGAGGCAGAGGCCAGCATAACTTCCAGTGTGAACATAGTTTTGCTGTGACAATGCACGTGAATGACAGGGTTGGATTTTGAGCCCTGTCATTCACGAGCATTGTCACGGCAAAACCCCATTTATACCGGAAGTTACACTGGCCTCCACCTTCTTCCTCCGCCATGTCTTTCGCTTGCAGGAGTACTGCCGCCACACTGCCATAAGGTGTGAATGTAGTATAATTCATTATTCTACCTCCTCTCTCAATAGGAGTAATATCTTGGAGCTATCTGGAAAGAACACAAAAGTAGAGGAAAAGAAGCAGAAATAATAATAAAATTTTTTATAGTCCTCTGGTTTTCACTTAGCAGGCTAGGATTTTTATTTATTTTTTAGATATTTTCTAAATCTGAAGATTAGTGTTAGAAATATCAGCAAGAGAACATACATTCTAGACAGGACTGTATTTCAGAATTTGTATAATGGTCCTAGCCTGAGTTTTCTTTCAGTTCAAGGATGCTTGAATTGAGGGGATTATGTTAGACTTTTTTTGTTTTTTAACATCAGTTAGGGTTTTTAAGGCAAATTTCTCTCCCCCATAATTGTGAGGGGCAGGGTGTTTGTCCACACCACACTGAGGGAGTCCCCTCCCCCACCCCCTCTTCCTGTTACAGGTAATGGCAGGAAGGGGATAAACTGCTTAAGGGGAGATGGGCTGAAGGTGGCATTTGAAATGGAGCCATTGCTCCATGTTGGGAATTGTGGCAGGAAGTGGGGCCAGTCTCTGTAAGGGGCATACAGGCTCCGACACTGGGATGAGCTGCCAGGGTTTGATCTGGGCTCCAGGACGCAAAGGGACATCCCACATCCATGGAGTGGGGTAGGAGTGGCAGGCCTGTGGGAGTGAGGCACAAGTGTGGGCTTGAGTTTCACTCACTGATGGAAGCAGTGGAGTTGGCATGGGAGACTTCTGGCACCTCAATCAAACATTGACGCACACCAGGAGTAGCTCGTCCTCCCCACTCCCTTCTCTGGTGAGACAGCACATGTGGGGAGCGGGTTGCTGACTCAGTGCAGTGTACTCCAAATAAGAAGTCTGTGTGGCTCTCCCCCACCCCAGCAGTCATGACTAAGGGTAGCTGCAATGTGAGGGCACCAAAAGCCACCACCCCCTCCCAGTGTGCCCAAGGGCACTACCAGGACCCACACTCAGGTGTCAGTAGCATTACCTGAGAGAGGGCCAGCAAGACCTCCCCTCCCCCATTCTAGCTCCCAGGGAAGGAAATCAAGAGGATGTCAATGGGCTGATTCAGGCCTGAAGACTAGGATGGATGGATGGATGGATGGATGGATGGATGGGATGCCATGATGGCACAGTATGCAAGGGCTCGGATGACACTAATGCCCACTCCCCTTCCCCCTGCAGTTAGTGTGCAGGAAGGGGTCCCCCCATGTGTAGTGATATTCCATGGGGGGAGGAAGATGATGTACCCCCACAGTCTCTCATTACAGGGATGGTGCGCTGCCAGGCCCCAGCAGGAGCAACACTTAGGTGAACAGCGGGGTCATCCACGTGCTGCTGCGAAGAATGGATGCCATGGAGCAATACATCATGAAGATGGTGAACAACATGAATGGTCAAGCCCCAGTCTCTGAGCTACTGCCCACCCTGATACAGCATCCAGGTGAGGCTAGAGTACTGATGGGTGGTGGGGCAGGTGCTACGGAGTTGGAAAATACAGTTTTGTAGCCGATCCCTCTGGGATTCCGCATCTGGGCCACCAGGGAGTTCAAGAACAGGGCCAACAAGGGGGCCAGCACCTGAGTAGCCAGGGGGTATCCAGTCACCAAGAGGCCCAGCAGCCGACCCTGCAAGGGGTTCAGCAGTCAGCATAGCAGGGGACAGGACCACAATAGACCGGTTTGGCTTGATAATGTATGGTGCTCACAGGGACTATGAGTGGGTAAAAACAGTGGCGACAGGCACAAGGATGGGAGTGCTTCTAGCATCCATAGCATTAGTACAGGGAGTGTCAGCAGGGATGCTTATTAGCTGGCAAACCTGTCAAGTCTTGTCACAAGCTATCACGTCTGATGCCCCACTGCTACAGGGGGAGTAGGTGAAGGTATATCCACCCTCACTGGGGTGCATCTTTTGTAAGCCACCTAGGGAAAAAAATTGGCAGGACAAATATATCAATTTACATGCCCTGCTATTTATCGATCCCATCCCTGATCCAAATGCAAGGACAGATTCCAGGGAGTTTGAGAGGGTGAAGCAGAGAAAAGTTGACTGGAACTGGACCAAATGAGAATCTGTGCTTATAGTGTGTGCAGGATTGGTAATGCAGGCCTATCCCTCTGGGGCCATGGCACTGTGGGAATATTTTGATATAGTGCACAGGACCTATTTATCTGGGGGTAGTTTTGTTTGGGTATGCTATGAAGAAGCCTTTTGGCAGTGCACGGTGATTACACCTGGAATACAGTGGCAAGCGTATGCACATGACCTATGGTTGGAATGTTTGCAGGAAAGGAAAAAGTCTAGGTCTGACAGTGGTCATGTCATAGTAGGGGTAGAAGTTGTTAAAATAAATAAATAAATAAATAAATAGTTAAGGGAGATGTTGCAGTGATGGAGGGGTTGTGCCCAGAGCAAGGAAGGAAGGGCTCCCAAACATTTGAATCTTGGGATTTCAGTGATGGGGCTCATTGTTTTCACACAAACTGAAGATTTTAGCATAACTTCTTGCAGTGCGGGGGCACACAGCAACATATCTCTTTGTTGGTAATTGGCAATACTGGAAATTAATGGAAATTACCAAAATGGCTAAAAACCACAGAAAGTGTCCAAAATGTTGGTAGATGTCCTCCTCGCTCCCGAAAGGTCAGTATTACCTGACCGAACGAGAGAACCTGCTCTAGCTTCAGGGCTAGACCTGTCTATCATGATTAGACAGGATTGACAGTAGTTGAAGGAAATTTTCCCAGGGGTTGGTTTGGTGTTTACTCAGTTCTTGCAAAGATGGAAGTGGAGAGTAGCAGTGAACCTGCATCAAGTCGACAGAGTTCTGAAAAGGGTAAACAGGGAGGTCAAGGTATTTTTTACCTGAGTGGATGTTTGACTTGAGCACAGGAGTATTAGCTGGCTGAACCCTATGCTGTACCATGAAGATGGGGTTCACTTGTCATAGCTGGGGATGTATTTGTACTTGAGCTCCTTAAAGGAAACCTTGGATAGGCTAGTTTAAAGGAAGTCTGGGGATTCAGGGTTTTGGGGGACAAGTATGCCAAGCATATGCTGGCTGCTCTAGTGATGGTAGTCCAGTGCCCATGGAAATTTTGAATGGATTCAAATTTTGAATGGAACAAAACATTTAAAGGTTTGAGACACCTCCTAGTGAGGTGAGTGAAGCACGATAGGGATGTGCAGGAAGGAACATTTTTGTTTTAGTTTTCATTTAATTTATGCTTTTTTCTGTTTTGTTTTTTATGTCATTTTTATTTCATTTATGTTTAAAATTTTGTTTTAAATTCATTCCAATGGGCATTCACTTGCATAGCTTCAATTTGTCAAAACAGTGGTTTTCAGACACTTTCCCATCCAAAAACTGTGGCTGTGAACTGTTAAATGTCCCATTCATTTGGTGAGTCCCTCTGTGGGCATGGTGGCCATTCTCTCTCTCTCTCTCTCTCTCTCTCTCTCTCTCTCTCTCTCTCTCTCTCAGGTGGGCAGCAGCAGTGTGATGGCATTCCCATTCGTGGCTCTAACACTTAAATGACCACCATTAGAGAAGTGACTGGTGGGCATAAGAGAGAGAGAGAATGTGGCAGGTGGCTGGTGGGCAGAAGAGCAGTAGGCTGTGGAGTGAAAAATGAGTGGGTTTGGGGGTGTATATATATCTGATTTTGAAATGGAGGAAGAATAGAATCTGCCAAATGACACTCTGAAGCTAGCAGCAGTCAGAAAAAGTAACTTCAGTGCATTCTATGGTTTTCAGAGTGCCCTCCCCCTAGTGCCCCTGCTTGGCTACTCCAAGTTCTGGAAGCTCTATCACAGGAAGTATGTGTGTGTGTGTATGTGTGTGTGTGTGCATGAAGTGCTGTGTGATGTCCTAGCGATCCCAGTTAGCCAGCAGAGATGCCAATCATGTTCTCCCCACTCCCTCCCTTTCCCCTCCTCCCGGTCTTGAATTGATACACTGTTTGTTTTGCCTGACACAGCTTCCCTGCAGGCACTGGGGCCAATTCCATGTCCCACAGACTGCTGCACAGAGTACATGCAGCGTGTGCGCGTACCCTGGCGTGGAACCTATGACACATGTGCAAACCACACAACATGTGCATGCAGCAGCATGCACGGGGCATGGAATCAGCTCCACTGTCAGGCACTGTCAGGCAAAACATTAAAGAAGCTCATAAACAAAATTTCATTGTTTTCACCCTAAATGAAATTTTAAAACATTTGTTTGAGTTAAACAAAAAACATTAACGAAATACACACCTCTAAAGGGTAATCCAAGCAGGGGAGAAGTGATTCAAGGCCTCATCCAACTCTTGGGGGTGGCGTACTACTATGCAGGATACATGCAGTTTCTAGTTGGTACAGGAACTGTTACTCTTTCCTCAGGACCCCAAAATGGGGGGTCCTGGTGGTGGAATGGATTGGAATACTCTATTTGGGATCAGTGAGCTGAGGCCCTGGACATGTTGGTGGAAAGGGCTATTGTTTGGGTTTTTTCTGGTTGGATCAGACTGCCAATTTATTGGTTAATGAAGAGTTGTGGCCAGTTTAACCCAATTTATTGTGTCTGTAGCATCCTTTTGTGTGTGTGACAATTTCTCTTCTACACCAACTGTGAGCGGGAGGGTGCTTCTCCATGCCACACTTTAGGGAAAGGAGACTGCAGAGGATGACAGAGGGTACCTTTAGTTCCCTCCCATGCCCCCCTTTTCCTGCTTCAGGTAATGGTGGGAGGGGATAAACTGGTTAAGGGTGGGTGGGTTGAAATGGAGCCATTGCTCCATACAGGGAATTATGGCAGGAAGGCAGGAGTTGGGCCAGCTCCTGTAGGGAGCATATAGGCTCTGATGCTGGGTGGGCTGCCAGGGTTCAATCTGGGTTCCAGGACATGAAGGAACCACCAGCCCACCGACTTGATCTGGCACTACAGGCTCAGTCATTCACCTTAATTGGGGTCAAGAAGAAATTTTTCCCTAGGAATGGGCACATTGGACAGAGCCCACGCAAGGTTTTTTGTTTTCCCTTCCCTCTAGTGCTCTGCCCCTTATCTGAAGATTGTGCAGTGAAAGGAACATTCAAGTTGTGCAATTATTCCCTTTTGTTCATTGTCACAACTCTGTAGTCCAGCACCAATGGAAAAAGAGAACTCATGGAATTTGGATCGGAATTTGAAATGGAATGAAACATGTAAATATTTGAGGCACCTCCTGGTGACATTATGGAAGGGTGAGCTGGTATGGGGAGAAGAAACCCATGGTCTCACCCAACTCTGGGACATGGTGAGGACTGTGCTACTATACAGGATACCTGCTATCCCTAGGTGGTGCAGGAACTATCACCTTTTTCTCAGGACCCCAGCATAGCGGGGAAGGGGTTCTGGTAGCAGAATGGATTGGAATAATCCAGTCTGGCTCAGCAAACACTCCCCGCATGGATTTCCTCTTGAGTACGGGCCTCCTCATGTAAAAGTGACCTTAGAGACACATCTGGTGGTCTTACAAGGCTGCGAGATCTTGCTGCATAAAAGAGGAACAGTGCGTTTACACATTACAGAACTCCAGCATGTATAACACCCAGTATTATCTTGAGCACATATAAGAACCCATTTTTGTCATGTGTAAAAGCAGCGGCCCTAGAGTTCCCTGGCCTTACTCTGCATGGTTGGGCGGTGCAAATGCCAGGATGTGCTTTTCTGAGTCCAGAAACCTAGTAAGTAAGTAAATTTATTAAGGCACTAGCTTTCGCCATGGCCAACAAAAATGAAAGAAAAAACAAAGCATAATAAAATAAAACAAGATGGCACAAACCAATTAACTGTCCAATAAACAAACAATACTAAAAAACAACTTATAGGCCGCCCCAATATTTCACATACAGTTTGCACGTACAGCTTTATGTATAGGGCGGACCAACACAGAGGGCGTATCCTACATTATCAATGTATCCTTATCATCCTCTATACCTAACACGTTCCTTTATTCACTTGTACAATCACTTCCTCATGCAATCTTGTGGCTAAGATAGCAAAGGTGACTACCATTCTCAGGTCTTTCTCAACATCCGTGGCCAATAACAATACAACTTTGTCATGCAGGGACAGATATTCCTTCCCCTTCCACAATGATCTTATCCAGAGTTGTCTTATGGTTTTATAAAGAGGACAGCTAAATAAAACATGCTGCAGATCTTCTACTTCACGAACTGTACAAGGGCAAAATCGCTTCTCATAAGGCATACTGGTATAGCGAACAGAGATGACTGCTGAGTTATACAGCTGGAAGCGTAACAGTACAAAATTCCTTCTCAAAGTTGTGTCATTTAATTTATCTAAATAGACTTCAAACGTATGCTCCTGTTCAAAGTGATGGTACCAGGGCGCAACCTTCCAGGAGGCAACCACTGTCATATCCTCCTGCCTGGCTATGTCAGTCACTCTAACAAAGACCAGATTTCTCTGCTGAAGTACATTTTTCCCCCAGAAAAAAGAATACGATAGCCCCATACCCTTCAAATGTACAAACAATTGGTCAAGCTAGGGATAGCGTAAAGTGCCTTCACCTTCCAGCTCCTCCATTAAGCTCTGGGTCCTCAAGGTGGCACTATCCTGATTACACAACTTGACCCAGAATCTAAGACAAGCCATCCTCCCAATACAATGTATAGACAGCATACCCGTCTCCACCTCTGGTACCCCTTGCGAGACCCTCAACGGGCTTCTTAGAAATTTGTTTTGAACCACTTCAAGACTATCAAGATTGTCTGCTGGTATTATCTCAGTACCGTAAGCCAATAATGACTTTACCGTGGCCTAAAAACCCTCAAAATGGAGGAAATGTTTGCAACCTTAGATCTTGCTGCCAACCTTAATATCCCTTTAGCGGCTGCAGTGGCTTTAAGGGAAAAAAAATTCTATGTCTTTCTCATAATCCATTGCTGTTTAAGGTAATACCGAGATAAACATACGAGTCAACTTGGAGAAACTTGTTCCCTTTCATGTTCAAAGCATATTTACAGGGTTTCCCAGATACCTAGTCCTGTCCAAAGCTCCTGAATATAAGGATATGGATCCAGCCCATCTCAAAAGGCAAGCTTCTTCCATACTACATTTGCATGGGTAACATTTTGTGATTTCATTCAATGCGGTTTTTGAAGGAGGAAACTAATAAAAGGTTACTGAGTTGTAGTCAGCACTGATAAACGGGATGGGTTATTAAATAGACAGTTGTACCTTTTGCTTTCCTACAACAGTACAGGTTTCTTGTGTGGATAAAAATAATTGTTTTTTGTGCCTGCCTCCTTTTCTTTTCCCTTTTGCTCTTGGGAGTTTAGTACCACATGGTGGTCAGTAATTATGTATGATCCTTATTAATAATTGAGATGCAGCTTCATATAGAGGATAGCTTAAGTGTCCTAGGAACACAATATCATGCATTAAAGCACAGACCCTGCATGGTCCCTGCAATACATATGAAACATTTCTTTTCAAAGAATAAATAAATTCAAATCACAAGACTCAAAAATTGACATTCAAACCTCAAGGAAAGTAAATTACAGAAACGGGAAAACAAAGTTATACACTGAAATACTAGAAACAAAAAAAATTCATAGACCAGAAAAGATAATGGAGGGTAGAATAATCCACATATTAGTAAACTGGAAAATAATTTGCCACAGAAAACGTAGGTTCTATGCTCATTCTTTCCCTGCCCAAGTTCCTTTCTACCAGCTGGCTTATGCAGTGGGCATTTATACACACACACACACACACACACACACATATACATACTTTCCCCCCCATTTTAAATCTAAAACAAGTACTTGTCAGATCCTCAAATGGTGAGTCTGGTAGCGAATATTGAACAGCGATACCCATTTTGCTCTAGTTTTCATCATGCCCAACCTCTCCTCTGCTCTGTCCGCTGGCTCCCTCTCCCCCTTCGTATCCTGCAGAAACTCCTTGTCTTCACCTTCCAAACACGTCAAGGTCTTGCTCCTCCTTAGCTTTCTTTCCTAATTTCTAGTTCTGTTCTGACCCAGGAAGTTCACTGCTCTTCTGCCAGCACCCTTGCCCACCCTAGAGTCTCCTGCTTCCTAAATTATTTTTGTTCCTTTCTGCATGCTATCCCCATATGTCTGGAACCCCCTGCAGAAACACATACACTCCACCTCCTCGTTCCCAACCTTCAAATCACTCCTAAAAAAAGATCTCTCTTTTCCATCAGACTTTACCTAGTTCCCCAGTCCCACAGTCTGCTCACTAATGGTCTTTCTGCTATCCTTTCATTCAAGGTTCCCTTCTCCCCTGGAACGAAGGTAAGCTTGTGCACCTGCAACTTCTCAACTTCATGAATGTATCCTTGTCTCTCCATATGTCCTGCTCTCCTTTGTTCACCCTAGATTGCAAGACCCTGCAGGGCATGGACCAGATTGCAATTCATGATTGTTCAGTGCCAGACATTTTGTTCGTGCTATATTTTTATAAATAAAAAATAACAACGATGGAGCTGATCCCATGTCCTGCACACACCAAATGCATTCCTTTAGCCCAAACTGCGTGCATCTCCATAGAGACTTCATTGTGCCATGCAGAACCTGAGTGGGACCCACACAGATCCTGCTTGGGATTGCAGCCAGTGGGGGCAATCCCATGCCCTGTGTACACGGCACACGCACATGTATATGCAAACCACACACATTTCCATAGGGATTGATCCCATGCGGGACCTGCACGGATCTCATGTGGATCCCATGCAGATGCCACTTGGGATTGAGGCGAATAACAATAATAGTTTTAGGAAGAGTTATTACAAGCATATTTGGGCCAATATATTGCTCATGAGTTGCTCGGGTGAGCATTCTTTGAACTATTTTGTATTCAGAATGAACTTTTTGAACTTTCTGATATAGTGTTCAGACCACGTGGAATCGGTTTGGGTCTTGATTGGGTTAGGTATAATAAACTGGAGAGATGCTTGAAAAATAAATCACTGGAATTTTTAGTTCTTACTGTTCAAAAGAAGAAAAGACCTTCCTGGAGTTCAAGATTTACTTTCCCTACCACTTTTCTTCTCCCACTTAAGTTCCCCATGCTGAGATTACTTGTTTGAACCTCACCTGAATATCAGTTAACTCATCCTCTTGTTCTTTCTTTTTCTCATTCATTATTCCATTTAACACATTCATGTCCTTGGTTTCTCATATAGCAAACTGCTACCACAAAATGTATCTTCCTGCCTAGGGCAGACGACTAGATGCTGAAAAGTACAGCAGGGTAGGATAGGAACCTTCTCTTTATTTGCTGTTTGGGGTGTCTGAGGAGGATTACAGGTGACTTTCTGAAGATGAAGGCAGATACACATATACCAGAGTAGCTCCTAAAGAGAGCTGATGTGGAGGATGGAATACGAAGAATAGCTGAGGTGGGTGAAGAAAAGCCTCCAACATGGAACGATGTTAAAGGCCCTGGGCAACTGGTGCATATTAACTTTTCATCATCTTAGGTCAATGTGCAACTCCTCCATATGAAGGAAATATCAAAGGCAAGGAAGTTGAACATGTGGCCCCAAGGCCTGTAGAAAGGAGAAGGGTACTAGGTTGCTGGAGAAGTTTGGGCATCACAGTGTTTGGAAATACAAATAACATTTGTCCTGTAAAGCAGGCCGGTAGCTATAACATTGGCATTAGGGGGCAATGACAACAGGGCAATTGTGCTTGCCTTCAGAGGTTCATGTCCTATGCAGACTTTTTCTTACCTGAAGTGTGATTATGACTATCTGGCCTCAAGCCTACAGTCAACTCATTGAAGTTTTCAGACATTTTAGTCTTCAGGCTAGTAACTGGGGAAGGGGTGGGGGCTGCAACACATTTTATTTCTAACTGTGGGGGCGGGGAAAATGTACAGTAGAGGCAGTGCCCCTCAGTCCCACTTCTTAGCTATGTGCCTGCTTGAAAGGATATATCTTCAGGCTATTTGAAAACTGATGAATTCATGTTTTCATTGTTTTAAAAACTTGCCCAAAGAAGCAAGTTTCACGTAAAAACCAAGAGAGAGGTCCTGGTAGTCACCAGTTTCTTGGATTCAAAGAAATAAATAATAAATAATAAATAATAATATGCTGCTGCAGCTGGCTGCTGCTTGGAGTGCTAAAGTCTCACAAAGTGAGGAAATAATGACTTTGTGAAACTGGAGTACACAGTAATTTGGATGAGAGCAGAAAACAGTATATCTGTTTGTGGCATTTGCTATAACTGAGCTGTAAGGTTTGTACTATAGGCTTATTTCATGTCTGGTTCAAATGTGCAGATTATATCCTACCTTCATACGTGATCAAGAGTAATTTAGAATGCAATATGCAGTATTCCACCCACTGAAATCAATGGCAAAAAAAAATCAATTTGACTTTAAGGGTGGAAAATTGGCTTTAGGATGTATAACTCAGAGGTGGGAGAATGCCTGAAATCCTACAGGTCCAGAGGCTGGTGGTGCCTCAAAATATCCTACCTTGGAGGAGGCTGTTGGACTAGATGGACCTTGAGGCCTGTGCTGTCGCAGCATAGTACGGGATGCTATATAGCTGAGCCGCCCACCTCATTACGCTGGGCCAAAACTCTGACCCGGGGCCACAACATAGGAGAGAAGCTAGCTGTTTTCCTACTTGTTGGTAACCCCACCCCGTAAACCTGGGTATCACTGCCACCACCTGCACTCCAATTACAATGGGGTTCTGTGCAGTCCAGGTCACACAAACCCCGGGCAGTTATAAGCTTACTGAAGGTTCCCCTTATCTGGTGTTCTCCCCACCATGTAGGGATGTGCGAACGCGGTTTGAAAGTTCGGAGTTCGGTCCGAACTTGGCCTGTTCAGATGACCGAACCAAACCTGAACTGACCGAACTGACCTCGAAGCGAACGACAACCCGACCGAACAGTTCGTTCGTGTTCGCCACGTTTGGTTGAGTTTAGGCGGGAAAAATGTGACTGAAGGCCAAGGGAGGGGAAGGCAGCTGTGGAGCAGACTTCCTGGTACTGGGTGGTGGAGAGGCTTGGAGTAGCTGCCAGCCTACCCAATCACCTTTCCTTTTCGACTGAACACTGGCTTCACAGTCTGCGATTGGCCAGGGGCTAGGCTGCACAGAGCCAATCGGGCCTTGTGGTAAGGCGGGAGCAGCAAGTAACAAAACGCTTTGCCCTGCACCCCTTCCAACACCTTCTGAGTCAGCCACTGATCTGCCAGCAGCATTTTCAGAAGGCTCCCTGACTCCCAGCAGTTTGCTTCCCTCATCCATTCACAATCCTCCTCCCATTTCACCCATCCAACAGATTTAGTTAGAGTATATTAGATAGATTTAGCAGTTATTTTTATTTTTTACCCCTCCCTGTGTTCTGTCTCCCTACCCTCCATTGAATCCATTCCTTTCCCTCTCCCTCCATATTCGATATTCCATCCCTCATTCCCTTCCCCTGGTTTTTGATTTATTAGTGTAGGATTAGATTGATTTAGGTTTTATTTCAGTTTCTGTACCCCTCCCTGTGTTGTTTTGAGCTGTCTGTGTCCCCC
>QEPC01000029.1:2297644-2326039 GCA_003113815.1 Sphenodon punctatus | reverse complement strand
AACTCCCAGCCCAGGCATTCAGGGGATGTAAGCTCACTTACCCCAGAATGCTCTGAGGAAAATATTTCCCCAACTCCTGAAAAGCCAGAGGGAGGAAGCTCTTATCTCCCAAGCGAGGCTTCTGAATTGCCTGGGGGAGGGGAATAACCTTTCTTCATCACCAAGGTTATCACTCGCCAGCAAGCTAAGGAACTGGAAAGGTTAGAAGATTCCCTGGGAGACTGCAATCAGGGTGAGGGTGAGACCCAGACTAGCTCAGAAGAGGGATCTGGGGGGGATTTGCCCACAGACAGGCAGGCAGAGACTGAAGGGACTCCTGGAGGACAGAACATGGGCCGAACTCCAAACTTCTGAACCGCGTTCGCCCATCCCTACCAACCACCCAACCAAAGGCTGTAGCAGGTGAACATCTGGTGGTGACCTATCAGATGAGCAGGTGACTCCCAGGGTAATGCCAGTTACTATGGATTAATGTAGACTGCTGTCTCATTTGTTTTCACGTGGTGCATTCCATGGAGGATGGTGAGATAGGAAGAATATTTCCTGTTCTTGAATTCTTCTTAGTCGTCAAGTACAATCGCAAGCTACTTACTCCATATAACTCCTATTGGCTTCAATGGGACTACTCCGGAGTAAGTGGTTTGAAGTCCATGGCCTTAATAGCGAATTTGAAATTGACAGTGAGTTTATTTGTCAAATGGATATAAAGGAAAAGTTACTCTTTTAAATAGATAATTAGGAGAGTGGTACAAATATGGAATTTCAAATACAGTCTACAGAACAACAGGTGGTATCACTATTGTGATAGCATTATTCTTAAACATGTAACAGACATATTATTTTACTCTTTGTGAGTTCTATTCTGAGGGATGGTAAGCTTTGATAACTGCTGCCCCCTTCCACTGCTGAGCAAAGGTCAGGATTAGGCCAGAATTCAGTATTTGTCTCCAGGGAAGCTGTTTGAGCACATCTAAGTGAGAGTGAAATGCTAGATATGCACATGGTAATTATAAAAGGTGACCAAATAATGTACAGTATGTTTCATAAATCCATTGGTTATAACTTGCATCTTTTAAAACATTTCCAATGCAAGAGAGTCTGAACTCGTTGGGAAAAATGCAGTCCCCCCTCCTCCCCCAAGATATTTTCTTTTTAAAACAAATTTTTACCCCCAATTTCCCATCCTTCCTCCACTTCATTTTTTCAATGAAGCCAAAATATTTTTTGATGCTTCATAATTTCAATTTAAAACAAACCAGTTTTCAACTAATTCGATGTAAAACAAATCATTTTGTGGTAAAAGTATTATTTTTTTTTTTAAAAAACCGTATCACAGTACACTAAAAATTCTTGTTTGAAATGAATCCTACAACCACTTACATTTTGTTTTTCTTTTTTCCACCTAATCCAAACTATTATTTTTCCTCATTTTTTAAAAAAAAATATTTACTTCAAAAATTCTAATTTTGGTCAGGATAGAGATTGTGAGCCATGTGTTTGTCAGGTCCTGGGGGCTTGAGAGGGTGGTGTCCCGAGTGCGCAGGCATTTTCAGGTGCCTCAACCCCAGTGGCACTGCACCCGACTGCAGCAGGCTGCCCCCTCGTCATTGCAAGCAGCGGATGCCGCACAAGACTCTTTGGGGCAGACAGGGAAATCCCCGCTGCGCCGATATCTGCAACAAGCAGGGCACCCGGCCAGACTAGTTCCAAGGGAATCCACTCAGGGACCGGCAGGAGAGTGCATGCGCGAGCCTGACAGCGCAGCGTCAACCAGTAACCCAGCAACTATTGAGCATGCGAGGCTCAGACCCGGAGGTACTGCCCCGACGCTCAGCACAATTGCTTGCTAAGGCGCAGGGGAGCCCTATTTAAGTCCAACAAGGTTAGCTTTTCCCCACCGGTGCTCGGACCTGTGCTGTGAGACTGGCCCCAAGCGTTGTTGTGGTATTGCGTGGAAGCATGAGAGGAGTAGCAGTGTTCAAGTGTGCATGAGTGTGGCGAGTGTGAGGTGAGTGCATGGATGTGTGCTATTTACTAGAGAGTGACTGTTGAGAGTGCGTGAGTTCACCTTGCTCCCCTGTTCCCCTGTATATTGTTCCTGGGGAGTTTGCCCTGTCCTTCCTTGTGCCTCCTCCCCCAGGTCCTAGGTTTCCCTTCCCTTCCCCTGAACCACCACTGAGTCAGCACTCCCTTCCCTGTTCGCTGAATAAGTGGGTGAGTGGTGTCTTTAGAGTGGGCACTGCACTGTTCACCAGTCCTGGTGATGATCTTAGGCTAGGAGCAGCTCTCGTGGCTTGCCCCCTTTTGCCACTATATGACCCTGAGGAACCCCCCCATACAGAGCGTGCTGCCCTTGGGCCTGTTCTTGGAGCGTGACCCTCTCCTCAGTCCTTCCCTTTTCCTTGCCCTCCTCACAGTGTTAGTCTGAAGACAGTCAAAAAGAAGGGGCAGAATGATACCTTAGAGATTATCTGTGGAACTAACCTTCAGTCAAAAGCCATTTCCTGTTGCTGTTGAAACAAATAACTAAGGATAAATTTCTTTCCAGTAGTAAGGGTCAGAAACTAAATGTTGTATTTTTACTTAATAATATCTAGCTAAAATATTGCAATCCAGTCTCTATTGAACCGGAACTGCCACTGATTTCAGTGGATCTAGACTGCACTCTTTGGGGCAGAATTTTCTAGAAAACGTTTTTAAATTATTTTGATCATATGTATAAAAGTCATCTTGTTAATTAGTCATCAAATGCAATTCAATGTTTTGGGGATCATGGAAAATAGACCTCCAGAAAATAAGTAAGGGTGTTAATACAATGGAATAGAGCCACACAGAGCAGGGAGTCACTCCTTGCCACCCCCACCCCCTACCCCGGAGCTGCAACTTACATGCTCCAAAAGGAGCCCAGCACTGCAGACAGGCTAGCATTCCTCTCTTCCATGGTCTGGTTTCATGTAACACCCTGCCCCCCCTACACCACAGAGTTGTGCGTGCTCACTTGACACTAGGATGATGCCTGTGAATCCATGGAGCTGGATTCACGGGCACTTCAACTGATGGGGTGGGGGCATGAGGTAGCTCTATGGGCGCCCCATGCCTCTGCCCCCCAAAACATGGGAGACAGTCCCAGGGCAGCGTTTTCACACCATTTCCCTGGATTTGCCCATACAGCCAGCTCCACATTCCCAGCAATGACACCAGGTGTTAACATATGAGGCATTGTCCCATTTACTCTCCAATTATCCCTAGATTAACCTGCTCATTTGTCATGTGGCCACCAGATGTTCGCTCCGGGGCCATCCTAGGTCTGCTCTACATGGACTCAACCCAGGAAATATGGATTCTGCTTTGCAGGCAAATCCAGAGCAAGGTGCTGACCCGCGGTCACTTTGCTTGTGTTGGGGGGGGCATAGGGCACCCACACAGCTGCCCTGTACCCCCCTCAATTTTGGGGGGCTCACACGTGCGTTTAGCACCATTGATTTGCAGGTGCCAGTGGCAAGTGAGCGGCTGCAACTCTAATGGTGAAGAGGTGTTGGGGCAGGATGCATGGGAGGACCATGGTAGGGAGCTTGACCATTTGTTTTCATCCCTTACGAAGCCTGTGGGTGTGGCAGCAGGAAGAGGGGCACAGAGTAAACATAGGCTCCTGGGGGCTCCCCGCTTTCTTAACACCCAAAGTGTGTGCAGCATGGTATGCATGCACTGTTCACCTTGGATCACTCCCATGGTGTGTATTGCTGCAGCACATTTATAGAAATGGGGCATTATCCTTTTTTTGTAATCTACTATCACCTATTTAAGTGGCATCGATCACTGTTCTTTTTTTCTATCTTCGTAAAGGTCACCGACATCACGTTGACCATGCCACCTTCTTATCCCTTCATTTCCCCTGTTTCCAAGAGCATTCAGCTATTAGGGGTGTGCAATTTGTTTTTGTTATTTCATTATTATGAGCACGCATGCACCCCCACCCATCCTGCTCAATGTTCACATGGATGAAAACAGAGGGGACACCCATCTACCCACCCACTGCCGGCTGTTTACATTGACACCCCCACCAAGTGAGGGGCCCCGTCCGTGTAAAAACAGCCTTAATGGGGCTGCTTATATCAGTTATGGAGACAAAGTAGTTGTAGGTAGTGACATCAGTTATGTCAGATTCAGTGGTCTTTTTGTCAGTGTTTGAGACAAGGGTCTGAGGCTGCTTTTATACCAACAGTGGGATTCAGCGCGTTGAAGAACTTGCTCCCTGAAAAGCCCCGTGCGGTGTGTTTAGATGCACCAGAAGTAGCCAGCTGCCACAGAAATCACAACTCGCATGGTCTTTTTGAAGGCACATTTGGGAAACCTCAATATCAGGGATTCCCAAATACGCCTTCAAAAAGACCATGCGAGCTGCAATACCTATGGCGGCAAGCTACTTCTGGTGCATCTAAATGCATCCCACAGAGCTTTTCAGGAAGCACATTCTTCAATGCACTGCATCCCACTGCTCGTGTAAAAGCAGCCTCATTTTTTTCTTCTGTGCTGCCTGATCCTCATGATATGGCCTTCAGAGCTTATCCACAAGGCAACAATGATCTCCACTTTCCAACTGTTGTTTTTTTTGAAGATTTGTCTTTGTTGTGATTTGTGTAGTTCACTAACTAACGGTGTCTTGCTGGAAAAGTAATGTGTATAAGGGTTCCATGAATACTCTGGTGCTGTGATCACAGCCTTTCCTCCAGAATTTGGCATTTGGCCAGATTCTTGCAGATGTTGCCTTTTGTGGAGCGTAACCATAGCCTGAGTGAGGAGCCAATAGGATAACAGCTCGTTTATTCTCATTTATTCACATTTTAAGCATAAATAAATTGACAAGCAATAAATTAAAATAAATAGATTTATTTTAAGCAATAAATAAATTAAATTGCCAAGCGCCCCCTCCAAATTAATTTAATTTATTTTTAATAAGCCAATCAATAATTTATTTTAAGCAATAAATTAAAATAAATGTATTTTAAGCAATAAATAAATTGAAATACATTATTTTTAAGCATTAAAATAAATTTCCAAGCAAGTAAGGTCACCCATTAAATAAATAAATTTATTTATTTTAAGCAATAAATAAAATTGCGAAGTGAGTAAGTACACTCACATGGCCAGGCCAGCAAGCGCGCACCACAGCGTGATTCCAGGAGACACTAGAGTGAACTCACCTACCCTAGGGGAGGGACCTGAGGGAAACTCCCACACTCACATCTTAGGAGAGCAATGCCCGGCTTTTGGAGGAGGCCATCAACTGAGCACCCCTATGCTACCTGACCACTGCCACGTTGCTGGGTCAGGAGAACTATAATCACCCATGAGACCATCCGCCACACTGCAGCAGCCAGGGAAAACTAAGCCTCCCACATGGCCAAAGTAAAGGGGCACTCTAGGAAAAGGAGAGGAGCCAGAGGCTGGGAAACCAGCAAGGACCAGGTAAGTGGAAAAACCAAGTAACCTGGTCCCTCACCTCTGAAAATAAGCCAAGGATTCTGGGTCAGCCCTGCCTCAGCAGGCCTCTCTCCCCCAAAAACCAAGCCAGAGACCAGGAAGCATAGTGCAAGTGTCAGGAAACATAATGCATCCCAGTCGGAACACACACCCCGTGGCTCAGGCTCGGTTCCTATACCCAAGGAGGCAGGGGGATCTACTTACCTCACACACTCCAATTTGGACTCAACTAGTCTCCGACACAAACCTGCCTGCTTGCTGCATGTCCCAGATCTCGAAGAGTAGTTGCCGTCCGCTCCGGCTGCCTTTAAAGGCAAGTTGCACAAATTATCCCCACCCTGAGCCAATCCCCTTCCCACCTGGAAGGGCATATCAGCTCAGGACCACCTGGTGGGAGCGTACAAGTCCCAGACCCACATAGGTCAGGTTCTAGGCCTGGGCGGGCACAAAACCGCCCCACTTAGGGCAGGAGCATCCCCTTTAGCAATATTGTGCATGTGCAAGAGCTGAAACAAAGTAACTGAAATATCGAAATGACTGAAAAACTGACACCCCCCCACCCAAAAAAATACCAAAATTGAATCAAAAACTAAATGACCAATATGACATGTTCAAAAAGGTTATCTCACAAAACAGGAATGAGTAGCCGCCGTTTTCTCTTTTGTCAGAACCAAAATTAATAGGGCAAATTTTGTGAAAGTCTTTGTTTTGACAAATTAGTTTCTGCTCTACACTGTAATCTGCTAGTATATATCCTTTGGCTTTAAGAGGCCTCTGCTACAATTGCCATTGAGGAGCAATCTAGAACCCCTTGTTGAAGAAGTCTGTATGGTATTTTTTGTTTTTTAACAAATAGGAGATGTTCAAAGAACTGCATGTTGGGAAACATGTACATGGAGAAATTTTCAGAATTTAGTTAACTTACATAATTTATTCTGCTCAGAGTTTTGCTGAAGAATTTGGATTGTATTTCTCCCAGAATATATGCAGTGCTGGGTATCATTTTCTTGTCCTATTTATACTCCTTTAAAAAAACTCCCTATCAAGTATAACTTTCTCTTTCCCTGGCCACTGTCTATTCACATTTCTGTCTTTATAGTGTAAATTATTTAGGTCAGAAATCGCACTTCCTTCAGTGCTTGCAAGGCACCCTACACACTGCAGGCACCAGGAGACACTAATGTTAATGATCACAATAAAAAAAATGAGAGGGACAACAAACAAAGCAACTAAGATGTTTTTCCTCTTTCATATTTGGGACTAAGAAGACATCCACACTCTAAAAATAACAAAAACAAATGTCCTTGGTGTTCAAGTTGGTGATATTACAAATATGTAAATCCTGATGCAGCCTATGGTTTATCTTTCCACACAGTCCTTTAAATTGGGATTGTCTTTTTTTTTTTTTTATAAAGTGTATATCAAAAAGCACCCAAGCCTCTCTGCTGAGAAAACCGTCTGGAAATGACACAAGCAAGACATCCACTTACAGCCAAGCAGGATCACTAATAAGCATCAGTAATGCGTGGCTCTGATCCATGAGATCCTAACAAGCATTTGAATGGTCTCAGGGGTTCATCTGCATTTTCAGTCTCCACAGGGGGAGGAAAAAGAGTCCCTTGTCTGGCACATCACTGCATTCAAGGCAGGATTTCAACTGAAGCTGTTTGTTTTTATCCTTTTTTTTTTTTAAATGTATGGGATTTATTTACCTAGCGGTGTTAGTACTGGAGACTGAGCCAACCAAATGGCTGTAAATGAACGAGTAGTCACAGAGTGCATTCTTAGGGCCAAATCCAGATCCTATTGAAGTCAGTGGCAAAATTCCCATTGCATTTAACTGGATTTAGATATGGTCCTCAGCATATTACCATATTCAAGCTCAACTGAATTGCCCTTCTCATGCTAATAATTCTTTTAGAAGCTGTTCAAGATCTTACGGGCTTCAAATTACAAACAAGTAACTTATGGAAAATGAAGTGTAGAGATTTTTAAAATCCATCTGCCCTGGCCTACAGCCGAGGTTACTCGACTATTGGGTTGGGGGTCTTCCCATCTGCAGTTGGGAGTGCAATCATGGTTGATACAGGATATATTTTGTATGTTGTTGTTGCTATCTGGGCTCACAGAATTATATTTAGACTCATAAAATAGAGTTACACAAGCAAAAAACCCCGGGACTACTGGCCAATCATTTTTTTTCTGAATGGGTGTTTTTAAACAAGCAAGACTGGGTGGGTAGGTGGGAGGGGTTCTGTGGCCGCTGAGTGGCACAGCTGCGGAGCAGCCGCTCGGGAGGAGTGAGTGGGGAGGGATTCTCATGTGCAGCTCCCAGTGTGGTTACCATGGCAGCCACCAAACACTCCCCCTGCCACGGACCATGGGGAAGGGGAAAGCATGCCGGGCTGGCATTTGAAGTTGGCATGTCCTGGCTGTGAGTGCTGGGGAACCAGGCTCCCCAGTGCTTGTGGACAGTTCCTGTGACTTGCAAAGCCCGTGTTCCCCACCCACAGTGCCTATGGGTGATTTCAGATGTGACGGGGCGGCTTTGGCCCCATCATGGAATCACCCTTTGGATTCCCCACCGGAATCGAACCATCACGGCCAGCAGACGTGCCAGCAGATCCCAGCGGGGAATTGGGGTGTGTGTGTCGGAGGTTCACGGTGCTACGTGTGGCCACACGGCCCCGCCCCCCCACGCTCCCAAGGCCGCCCGCCCTGTGGGAGATGGGCGGGCGCAGCGGCCAATGTGGCCGCAGCGCCCGCCTGCCAGGGTATTGACCACGGCTCGGAATTGACGGCGAGCATGGCTGCCGATTCCGGGCCATGGTCAGAGGTCAGACGAGACGTTACCATGCTCAACCATGGTGAATCCCACCATGGTTGAGCATGGTAACGTCACGTCTGTTGGGGGCAAAAAGTAATTCCCACCGGGTGTTCACCCCCAGCAGGAATCACTTTGACCACGCTTTCGAAGATGGTCCCCGGACCATCCTCGAAAGCATGGTTATTTTGATTCCCGCCGGAGGTTCACTGTGGTGAACATCTGGCGGGCATCAAACAGACGTTACGGCACCACTCCCCACCACAGGGGATTGTATGTGGTTGAGCGTGATTTCTTAATGTCTGAAAATACCCTGAGTGGGGAATTGGTGTGGGTGACTGCTCCAATTCATATAGGCAGGGGGTGCATGGGCACCCATTACCACGGGCTTTTGGGCTTGTACCCACAAATGGCTGCTGCATTCCAGATTTCTCAGCCATATTCTGTTAGTGGCCATGAGTGGATGCTGAGTGGATCACAGGAGTGTGGATCCCGCCACACCACCTTCTGACAGGTGGTCGGATGAGTGCCTCCTGAGTGGCCACGTGTAGTAGCATCTCATTTAAAAACACCCCTTGTCTCCTGTGTAGAGCTGAAATGAGAATGCTGTGCGTTCTTATCAGAATTTTGTGAAATTCTTGCAAACCTGACAAGATGTCATGAGATCTCACTATGGTATTCCCTCCAAATCCCCCCAAACTAGGAAAATTCCCCCCAAAAGTTCTGCACATGCACAAATATTTGCCACAGTCATTCTGCACATGCTGTGAAGAGCTGTTCTTTGGGCCTGCTCTTTGTCTGTGGTTAGTTCTGGCTTTGGTCAGTGTTTTCTAAGACTTTTCTGGCAGGTTTGGTGTGTGTGAGTGTGTGTGCTAGAGCTCACGGCAAGAGTTCAGCTAGCTACATAAATCCAATCCCCACGCACCTGGGGTGCTGCCCAACATCCTTCTGCCCCCTCCTGGAGCATTCTCTGCAAGTTGATGGACACCCCCATGCACCTGGGTGCTCACAAAGGCTGAAGCCTGTGCCAAACAGCAGAAATGACAGTCTCAGATATATCCTCTAGCCAACTGGCTTAACATTTAAAAGTGTGTGCCACATGTCTGTTACAGTCGGAAATGCATTTACAAGTAAATTGCTTTTAACATAAAGACCCTTTATCTAATCCTTCTGGAATTTGTCAGAGATAGTATTCATAGGGAGAGGTATAATATTACCAAGGTTCATCCAAATTAGATGGGATACAAAGATGTTACAACCAGGAATGTGTATGCATATTTTTGTAAAATTACGAATTTCAACTACTAATGAAATCAGATCCCTTTATCCAATCTTTCTGAAATTTGGCACACATAATGCCCTCTATTGGTCTGGTACAGAGATGTGATTGCCTCTGTTACTGCATGCTTTCAGTTTTCCAGGACCAATCCTGGGTGGCTCTGAGGCGGGCATAGAAGGGACATAACTGGGACTTCAGGCAGCAAGGCAGAGGGAAGCATCCTAGCAATCAGGAGACATGGTTTACACATCCAGGCTGGCCAGTTGTCATCACAAGCACATCCTGCAGAACTGTGACAGAGGACATAAGCCTTATTGGCTTTTTCCTAAGCAAATGCTTCCAACTTCCCAGTAATGTGTGAGGGAGAGAGGTTGGGGTGGTCACAGCACATAATGATATACTGCCTACATGTGGGACCACCTCACTTCCCGGGCCCTGAAGAGGCCTCTGCAGTCAGCTGGGGGTGCCTTCCTGGAGGCCATCCAGGCAACTCTGGAGAGGGCATTCTCAGTGGCTGCACCTAGGCTGCGGAACTCCCTTCCAGAAGAGGCCCTGTTGGTTCTGAACCTCCAAGACCTGGATGTTCCACCAGGCATTTGGTGAGGGAGATGAGTGGGGGTGGGTTAGGGTGGTAGGGGTTTGATTATTCCCCCCACTTTTAATTGCATGGTGCATTGTTTGATTAATATTTTATTAATTTTAAAAATCTATTTATTATTGTATTTTATATTTTTGTTTTATTGATTGTTAGCCACCTCGAGCTGCTGTGAGCAGAAGAAACAGGGTATAAATATTTGATAAATAAATAAATACATAAATATAGGTGACATTTCTTCCTGACAATTGGCATCACAAACACATCTTGTACCACAGTGACAAACATAAGAGAATCTCTGGCATAGGCCCATACTCTCCAGATGCTGTGCAGGCTTATAGCTTTGTGAGCCTTTATCATATCTTTATGATACTTATCAGATATTCTGCTAAGAGTCTGTGATTCAATCCTACCAAAATTCATGTAAACCGGTTGGAAAACAAGGATGGCACAGCCATAAATTCATTTAAAAATAAATTTCTTATAAGAGTGAGACCCTTTATTCAATCCTTCTGAAATATGGCAAGGGTAGTATCTGTGTGTAGGGGTATATGCCTGCCAAGTTTCATATACATTGGATGGGAGACAAAGATGTTACAGCCAGGAATCTGTACACAGAATTTTGTAAAATAACAAATTTCAACTGCTTATAAAATCTGATCCCTTTTACCATTCATTCTTAAGTTTGGCACACATAATGCGCTCCATTTGGGGTAGAATCCTACCATGTAGCATCAAAATCCTATGGAAAATAAAAAGGTTACAAATAAAAATATGTTTTCCATTGAAACCAACAGAAATAAAAAATGGAAGTAAAAATGAAAACAAAACAAAGACTAACAAAATATAACAAAAACGAATGACATTTTAATATTGAATACTAAATGAATAGTGAAAAACAAAGAGAATTAATGTGCACATCCCTACAAAATACTGGAATAAGACCAGCGTGCTGGGAAATGAGAAATGATGAGGTTTTGATAGCTACCACTATATAGCTATCTATGAAGTGTATTGAGGTAAGAATCTCTTTAAAGTAATCCCCCATTTGTCCTGGTCACTTTGTTTATACAACAGCAACAAATAGGATCAGATTTTAACAGGTACGTTTCTCCTTTAGAGGTTGTACTGATTTCAACAGGACTCTTTCTGGAGTAAAGTTCTATTCACCATCAGAGTGGAAGGATAAGACTTTACACTGAATACCATGCCTCCGGTTTTGTTGACAAAGTGGACCATGATAGGGTTAGAAAAATAACTTGGGAATCAGTCATGGAAAAATGAAGAGAATACAAAGGAAGTCCCTTAGGCATTTACCCAAGAAGTAACACAACGCAAGCAGGAATTCAGAACATTTATTGCAAGAGCTGAATAACTGTAAATAACGTTGAACTGGCAAAGCAGTAACAAGGATAACTGTTTAGATATTTATTCTGTCAAAGTCATCAAACACCCCTCACAAACTGACATAAGTACTGCAATAAGCAATGCACCCCTAGCCCATGTTACACTTTTATACTGTGGAGGAAAAAGAAATGTGAATTGCTATATACAAAATAACTTTTGGTTTTTTTGGTACGAACAGATTAACCTTCAGATTATCTAACTTTTTTTTATTTGAAGACTGATGTTTAACTGTGGCATAAGAATAACTTTCACTTTTCTCTTTAAGGACTTTTTTTGCATGCTATTTATTTGTTTAAATCATCTGTCATGCCCTAACGAAAACTGCCTAAGAATGTTCTGATTTGGATTAGTTTTTTTTACGTGCAACTGAGATCTTATTAACATTAGGAGTCACTTTGCTGGTTTGACTGGAAGTGACATGACACTGGTATCTGCCAGGCATTGACCGACTATGATAACAAACAGTTAAACAGCAATAATTAGAGATTTAACCCTTTTGTTCCCCCAACTAGCCTACCAGGAGAATGCTCTGTTACATCATGAAGGCACAACACATTAAATATTCTGTGGCTATGGTCTAAAAACACTTGTGTTACTACGAAATTAACGCAGATGAGGACCAACACAATCGTTGCCATTTCAGCAATACAAACTGTCTTAGTTTATAGACACACACTTGCCCAACTGTAAGCTTCAGTAGATTAATATGTTGGATATCCCCCCGCCCCCCAATTTTTTTTTAACTACATCTACTAAAATTTGAATGAATGTTATTTCACATTAATGAGAATGCAGCTAATTTAGCTGTTATAAATAAATGCTCCCCGACCCACCTCCCTGTCACCATCACCCACTTTGCTAACTATTTTGTTTTGCAATTTGACTGCTTTGCGAGACAGAATGGAAGAAAAAGAAAGTTGCTAAAATTTAAAAGCCCTTGCATAAGTCTGTTTGTTACGTACTACTTGTAGACACCTTTATTTACCAGAACAACAGCATCATTTGCTACCGAGCAGAAGCAAGGTTGTTTTTTTTCATCCCCTTTCCCCGTTTTTTTTAACACAAGTGTTTTGAGTTCCTTGGAACATTGTGTGTCAGACAGACTACTAACACAGAAACACCATCGCTGAAAGAAAACAAAGTAACAAAAAACAAAAAAAACAACAGGAAGCAAATGAAGGAAAGAAAAACGCAACTGTGAAACACAGAATTATGCTACAGTATCTTTTTTTTTTTCTTTAGGTGAACGTTATAAGTACACAAAAGTTGTTAGTAATAATTGTTCCTATTTACAAGTACTTGAACACTGATTGACTTACGAGTGTCCACTAACATTGTTAATAGCACAATAGGTTTTAATGTTTATAGGTTTAGTTTGTTTTGTTTGCAGTATGATGTCAAGTGTAGTGGTCCCAGCACAGATCAATGACAACAAGAGCACAATTTCCTAACTGGATATGCTTTTCAGTCATTGCAATCCACTGAATTCTCTCTCTTTCACACACACACTCTCCAAATGCATCTTCTTTTGTTTGTAGCAGCAGTCCAGGGTCAGAAAAAAAAAATAACTAAAGAAAGAAGAAGAAAAAGGATATTTGCAAACTGGAGAGATCTTGGCAGAGTTTAATCAAGTCTATTTAAGAAAACTACACAACTAGTAGAAAGAAACAATCTTTTGTGTAGCAGGACTCCCAATGGTTCATGGTGCTAACACAAAGGTATGCATATCTCTGCCATGTGAAGCATAGTTCTAGAGGTCTAACCAGTACATAAAGCTCTGAGAGACACAGAGTATTAGCAAGTCTAAGTAGGCTAAAGTCATTGTACCAAAGTAGCCTTTTCTTATAGCTGATGCTCCTTTGGACTCTCAACAGCTCCCGAGGCCTGTTTATAAGACTTCAAGTTAGCCAAGGGAATGTCAGTCATGTGGTTGCCCATGTTGAAATGACCTTCACTGGAACCAAACTGCTTTCGTTCATTGAACTGGTTTCTGTTGCTATCTTCTTTCCAGGTTCTCGTCAATGTTTGTCCATTCACTAGTTTGTCTTTCTTAACCCATTCCTTCTGAGGTGCAAAGGTGGAGAGAGGAGACTTTGGCTGCTGGTATGGACCTAAACCAGGAGGCATCCAACAGTTATCTGAGTGGCCCAGAACTAGGCATTCTTGAGTACACATTTCTGTAGCTTCAGCTAATCCTCGAGGACCAAGAGGTCCATCTGCAAAAGACAAAAAGAGAAAGAAAAAAAAGCTGGAGTTAAACTTCCCCTTTGAAACTCTTGCCATAAAGCTACATATACTGCCGACTTTTTCTTGACTAAGAAAAGTTATTCTCTCTAAATTACACAACAAACTTTAGTTAGCTTGAAAAAAAAAACAATGTGGTTAAGGTAGTATCACACAGTCTAATATCCCTCATGGACTAATGTAATGTAGGTATCCATTTTTAAGGACATTAAACTCGTTGGTGAACTTTGAGTTTTCTTTATAAGAACTGCCATACAATTAGACCAACAGTGAATATAGCTTAGTATCCTGTCTCCAACAGTGACCAATACCAAAGCCTTCAGAAGTGAACCCAAAATAGGATGATCCATACACTGTTGTTGATGCCCAACTTTCAAAACTCAGAAGTTTTATCCTCCAACCAACTTATATTCTTTTGTCATAACTCCCAGAATTGACTTTTTTTTTTCTTAGCAGAAGAGTCTTAATCTTTTGTGCTTCTTTTTGTGGCTGCTTTCCCACGAGTTACTTTAGCGCCATGGGAGCATGCGTTATTCAAATCTTGCGCAGTTTCCGTCTTGTGGGAAATGAGGAAGTGCGGCTTTCCCGCCGACACGCTCGCAAAATGGACACGGTAGGATTTCACTACCCTGTCTGTTGTGTGAGCATGCCGGGGGGAGAGCTGCACTTCCTCCTTTCCCATGAGACAGGAGCTGTGCTAGATTTGAATAGCGTATGCTCCCATGGCATGCAAACAGCTTTAGTTTACTTTTGAAATGCCTTCCTGCTGACTTTTTGAAGATGCTGCCCAAACATCAATTATAGGTATGCTATAATGAATCCCCATTGACACCAAATACACCACCAGAAATGGTATTTGAGCCACATTTAAAGAAGAGGAAAAAGAGAGACAAAGTGATTTGCCTACTGTCTGACAAAGACCTCTTTCCTGGGAAATATGTTCAGCATTTGCCTCTGGGAAAGCCTCTGGGAGGCAAATGCTGCGCAACTTGTGTCTCATGGGAAAACAAAGCCGCACAGCTTTGCCTCCAATTACGTGGAGGATGCAGCACTGGAAAATCAAGCTCTGTATCCTCTGCATGTTCGGAAGAAAAGCTGCATATTGCCCCATGGGAAAGCGCCCAAAATGTCAGCCATTTCATAGACTTGTTGCCATTCTCTGTACCTTTTCAAGTTCTATTATAACTTTGTTGAGGCAGATGGTCAAAATTGCACATGGTATAAAATTGGGGCCCTTTATAAAAGTGTCCTGTAATTT
This sequence comes from Sphenodon punctatus, assembly GCA_003113815.1. Lineage (NCBI taxonomy): Eukaryota > Metazoa > Chordata > Lepidosauria > Sphenodontia > Sphenodontidae > Sphenodon > Sphenodon punctatus. Next base: position 2,310,951 of record QEPC01000029.1, on the reverse strand, counting down.
GACAAAGATGACAGGAAATGTGTGGGATACATTCCTGCCAAATGTCTTGTAAACACTAGGATGGAAAATAAAAATGTTACAGCCAGAAATGAATTTTCCAGTTAATGGCTTATAACATCAGGACCCTTTATCCAATCTTTCTGAAAGTTGGCAGGATTGGTAACAATGTGGAGGGACATAAATTCCCAGGACTCATGCAAATTGAATGGATGATAAAGAAGATGTAGCCAGGAATGTGTATGCAGCTTTTCTTATAATCACAACATTCAATTACTCATAAAATTGGTTTTCTCTATTAATTCTTACTGATATTTGGTACATGCAGTGCCCTTCATTGGGGGTACAATATCTCCAAGTTTCATCAGTATTGATTAAGAAACAAAGAGGTTATAGCCATAAATATGTTTTTTTCCCATTATTTTGAAAGCAAAAATTATTTTTCATTTTGTTTTTGTTATTATTTTGTCATTTTTGTTTTTATAAAAACTAAAAAGAAAACCAAAATTTTCATTTTCATTATCATAATAACAAGAATATAAATAATAAGAAAAATGAATTATTATTATTATCTGACAAAATCAGGCACTGGGTGTGATGTATGCAGGTCTCACATTCAAAAGTTTATTTTGTGAGAACACAGAAAGCTCTACTACTACTATTACTACCACCACATCCTCGTTCTGCTGAGGAAGCTGTGGATGTTTCTTTCTGATTTGGGTGGGTTGGGTTAAGGTGGGGGGGTTCTTTTGTTTGGGTTATTTTAATGTTTGATATAAATGTTTAATGTTTGATATTTTGTTTATATTATTTGTTTTTATAATGTTATTAGCCACCCTGAGATGCATAAGCAGGAGGGGGCGGCATAAAAGTGTGACAAGTAAATAAATAAATAAATAAATTTGCATCTGGCCACTGTCATCTATGCTTTCATCACCTAGAGGCTAGATTACTACAACACGCTCTACATAGGGCTGCCCTTGATGATTGTTAGGAAGCTGCAACTGGTGCAGAATGCGGTGGCTCAGCTCCTTTTGGGGACGAATTACTGGGAGCACATTACACCGGTCCTCCAAAGTCTGCACTGGTTGCCTAAAATTTTCTGGGCACAATTCAAGGTGCTTATTTTGACCTTTAAAGGCCTAAACGGTCTGGGTCCCATATATCTGAAAGACTGTCCATCCTACCATGTCAACTGAGAGCACCCTCTTGCGGGTTCTATCTGTTACCCTTGTCCATAGGATGGGGGTGCACAAGAGGGTATTCTCAGCTGATGACCAGAGTTTTGTGGAACTCCCTTCCCCAGGAGGTTTGTTTGAGCCTGATCCTAAGCATCTTCTGCATACAGTGTAAAACATTTCTATCTGAGAAAGCATTTAGTGGGAGGGAATAGGGGTTGGTTGGGTTTTATTTTTATTTATTTATTTATTTATTTATTTATTTATTAAATCATTTGCTACTCTACCCCTCCTGCTCCAAGCACCCCAGCGTGGCTTACAATGTTAAAACACATAAAACACATACAATCAATAAAAACAAATACAATAAAAAGAGAAGGCACATAACCAATTTTGGAGTAGGTTTGTGAGGAAGAGTGGGAATTTTGAGGGGAGGGTGTTTTTATTGTTTGAATTTTGTCATTGTTTTATGAATTGTAAGTTTCCCTAAGCCTCTACAGGAAGGGTGGCATATTACTATAATAATAATAATAATAATAATAATAATAATAATAATAATAATAATAATAATGTAGAAGGGAGGAAATCCATTGTCCCAAATTGTTTAGGAAATTGTTGTCAATTATATTCTCTCCTGCCTCCAGCATCAGGAAGTTTGGATAAATGATCCACTAGCCAATTATTTGCATTTATTGCATTTATTGAGAAATTTCACTTTTACGCCAGGGAAATTCTCAGCTAGCCTCTTAGCTTTGTAGTTTTCCCTGCTGCACTAGACGTGGAACCAGAATAAATGTGGACAAACTTGGGTTTACCTCATTGATACAGCAAAAAGAAGAAATACAGTAGTATATGCACACACACACACACACACACACACACAAACAATTATTATACCAGCATTTTAATCAAGGGGTTAATAAATCATGATTCCCTCATGAAATCAGTTGAATGCTTCTTTATATTTGATAAAGAATAGTTTTTCTTAGGATGAAACAAATATCCCTGATGAGAATCATATTCAACAACTTTGTCTGCTTCAAATGTGATCAAGTAAAGGAGAAAAAACCCACAATTCATCCCTGCTTCATTTAGTTCTTTATTCTGGTTCTCAATTTTTCCAGTTTTTTGGGCCATTTTGGTTCAGATGTTCAGTCAAATATTGGAACTAAAGTGGCTAGAAAATCTGGGGGGGAAACCTCAAAATATCCAACAAGAAATATCTGGATTATACAGACACAAACATCACGTAAGGTGTGGATATTTATTCAGATATTTGAATGGCTATCTGGAAATGAAAATACAATTAACAAATAAAACGTCTGTTCATCTCAGCTCAAACCTTTGAACAAGTAATGAAAATTAAACTATACTACTTAGACATGTAGTCTCCCAATATCCTTCCCATATTAAAGCTCCACTTCAACATACACACACTAGCTTCGGGTACCTAGGAGATAGTTCAGTTACTTTCATCTGCAGCCAGTAAGAACCTCTTAACCCTGCCTTAGTATATTTCTCATAGGGTGAATTTGCAGATGAGTTGTAAATCCAGTAAGTCTAGAATTATAGTGTGAACAAGGCATTCAATGACACCAGGTGCCTTTACTTCTCTACCCATTCTAAAGATGTGAGATAAGCTTCCTCCTGATCCTTCACTAAATCTGTGATGATTTTGATCAAGAATTTAAACAGCAAAGCTTTCCATGACTGCAGAATAAATCGGCTTCCTCATATCTACAGTCTAGTTGCTTCCTGTTGCTACAAACAGTCAGTTGTTTCTTGATAAAACATCAGCTGACAAGCGATAGGAAGGAAATTACAGATTGATTTGGAGAAAGAGGTTAGTAGATACGCTTGAATGCAACAGTCATGAAGAGCCTTAAAGGGCAAACACTAATCAGAAGAAAAATACAGACTGCAAAAAGACCAGCCTGTCAGTGCTGTATCAGCAAAAACATACTTTAATAATTGTGGCATTTTGGGAAGAAATTACCAATGACGACACTCTACTGAAGATACTTTTACTGTAGCAGAGCCAATAGAGATTTCAAGTACCTTCTGTTACAGCAATCACAGCCTCAGTGGTAAGCTTCCTTTCTAACTGTAGTTACTATTATTATTTGCATATTTATTAGTTTTAAAAAAATATCTCTAGGTATTAACCTAAGTGACAATCTATGACAGAAATTCCACAGGTTAATTACCTAACACATTCAGATTCAATTTCATTTAAATTTGTATTTAGACACTGGGTAAAAACAGAAGTGCATGCCGGCTACACAGCCTGGGGAGGGGGGCTGCCCCTGGCCAGGGCATGTTGGGGCACTGAACAGATGTACACCTGACTGGGCCAGCTGGTGAGCCCTCCTCCACCCTAATCCCAGCGGTGGAAGGGAACAAATGTGCAGTCAGGCAGCCCCGCCATGATGGGCAACCATGGTGGCCAATCATGGACAGTCACGGCTACAGCCCATGATGGCTCCCGGTCCCCGCAGGGTATGGCAGCAGGATCAGATTCACAGGCCTGTTATGGCCCATCTTGGCAGTCCAGTCTGTGTGCCTCGGATCTTAAGGGGGAGGGACCAGATCAGGGCCAGCTGCCAACTGGAAACTCACGTGATGGTGAGTTCCCAGTCTAAGCGGGCCATAGCAAGCCTGCATTGTGTCTATTTTTATCCTATGAACTGTATGGGGTAAGAAAAGCTCCTTCCAAAATATTTGGGTGCACTGTGGGTACTATGGCAAAGAAAAATAATAATAGTTTCCTTTTATGTATAAATGAAACATAATTGAGTCAAAAGAATAGAACTTGAAGCAACTGTAGAGGGAAATCTAATATTGCAAGTAAAGGTGAAATAAACTAAGAAACACAGAGAATCAGTGAAATTTAACATTGTGATATTTAGGATGTTACAAGTCTGACTCATTCATCAACAGAAGTTGGTCCAATGAAAGTTATTATCTCAGCTTCATTATAACATGTTTTATCATGGCACAAATTCAGTTATAACATAGCATGAGGTTATAACATGTTTAATCAAAAATGCCATTGCACCTTGTTTTTCAGTTAAAAATACAGTCGTGGGTGCACCCTCACATCTGTCCCACTTGCAGCCATACCTGGGTCCATTTTTAAATGATCCGTCGGCTGCTGGGGCCCATAGTCTGCCCACGCAGTGCCCCTCCCCCACACTGTAGTGTTGTTGGCAAATCACCCACAACACCATGGCATTTCCAGGGCAACCCCTGGCCCAAGAGGGCTGCAGTGACAGACAAACGGCAGCCCTGTCTCCAGTCAATGCCAAAGGGCTGGGTTGCCTGGGGGTGCTCTGGAATGTTAAAGAGCACCACTGGTGGGCCAGCCCCAGAGAAGGACAGATTGCTCCACCTCTGGCTGACTTCCACATCTGGCAGGTCACCTTTAAAAGGAAGGCCTTTTCGGGGGTGAGGCATGGTAGGTGTCCATGTAAAGAAACCCTGTGAGTTGGGTCTTCAGCGGGGGGGTGGCAGGTGTCAGCAAACATCTTCTGGCCACCTAATAAATGGGAAGGTGGCTATCCATCTGATGTGAGCTATTAGGGGTGTGCATGTCATTTTCGTTATTGCAAGAACGAAAATGACAAAAAAATAATAAAGAAATCAATAATGATATTGAAAGTAGTTATTGATTTTGTTACTGCCTGGCAGTCTGGCAGGTGTTTTTTGGAGGGAAATGTGGAGAGGGGAGGAGGGAGCAGACGTCTCGGAGCCAGAAACAGTGTTGAACTCGCAGTTCTTTCTGTTTCACAAAGGGGAAGGAGTTCAATTCTTCATTGGCACATAAAATCAATACCAATACTAAAAATAAAATCTTCGTTTGAAATCGGTACTAATACCGATAATAATAACAACAACAATAATGAAAAACCACATTTCGTTAGTAACAAAAATGAAAACAGCACATTTTAATAACAAAAACAATAACGAAAAACGACATGGGGCCCGGGCGCACACCCCTAATGGGCTAATGTCTTGTCTGTTAACACCCAATAGTAGAAACACTGGGACTGATCCTAAGACCTGTGCAGTGTGCAAAAGGGTGCATGTGCAATGTACATGCAACCCAGTATAGGGAACGTGCTGTGCACAGAAAGTTTAGGATTGGCCCCACTGAAAGGAACACTGTCTTCTTATAGACATCTCGCCCTCTCTCTTCACCCCCCGCCAATCCTGCTATGAGGCTATAAGCAAACCGAAGTAGATATTTAGCACAAAAAAGCAACAGTAAGTAAAGAAAGCATTCCCAGCATATTGTTAACATTTCCAAAGGTTAATCTATAGGTTAAAAGCTGGTTTTTTTCTGCTGACAACAGACATTTAATTTTAATTAGTTTTCTCTCCCCCCCCCCCCACTTTCACAGAAAGAAAGTGAGAAGTGACAAAACTATTTCCAAACAGCCTGTTTGCACAATGCAATCCTATCTCATTGACCCAAAGAAGGAAAGGTTTGGAGGGGATTAAAACGTCCAATGTACAAAAGAAAAGCCTTCACTGTCCGAGTGACACATTTCAAGAAATATACCGTATGCACTCTGCGCTTCAAATCTGCAGTGCAATAACAGGAAAAACATGCAGCACCAAACTCATAGAGTGGATCTGTTTCATTCCCCTATTTAGCTAAATAAAATAAGGTTCAAAGAGAAATGACATCCATTTCAGTTTAGCATTTAAATGTGTACTAAGCTGTTTTTACTTAGGATAAAATATGCATGTGGCCCTTTAAGCCATGTCAAATTCTTCTATGAGAGATTTATTTCACATGTTTAGCTTTCCTTAGCAGCAGTCATGGGGAGTTAAGACACTTAATTTCTGAACAGATTTGATACAAGCGTTCCCAATTTATAAGTTGGTAAAATTTAGGTGGGACTTTTGGATACTTGGATGAAAAATTGTACTTGAAAATGGGTTTTACAGAGAAAAAGCACTATCAGCACTTTGACAGGATGGAATAGCATTGGGGAAAGGAATAGCATACAATAGTAGGCTTTGCCCAAAGTATTTCAAACGGGTGCTATTTCTTCTCCTCAAGGATACCTATGTAGAGTAGGGGTGGCCTTTGAACATGCAGGTCCCAGAGATGGGCATGGGGGTTGGGTTTACACCTCAGTTTCATCTCTGACACTCCCATTTCAGCCTATGGAAGTGTCAAAACTATGAGAGGTGGCAACCTCAGCATGCATCCAGTGGAGCAGGGGAATGAGTGGTGGACACAGGCAAAAAGCATATGGAACAGGGGGCTCAGGAATGGTGATGGTTGGGTCTGACGAGCAACACCACTGTGAGCTGTGAACTCTCAAGACCTTTCAGCTGCTGCAGAAGTGCTACTGGGGCCCTGGTTTAGGACTTCTGAAAGCATGGTACAAAGAGCGTAAGTCCCAGTCGTTCTTATGTGAGGCTGGCCATGATCTAGAGGTGCACAATACAGGCAGATTTGAGGGAGATGTTGTGCTTTTTGAAGAAGTCAAATCACAGTCAACTTAGTTCTGTGTCTAATCTCAGTAGGGCTTTCAAGTAAGATTTTGGCTCTAGGTATGTCTTAGCATTCTCAACTAGCGCTGAAATGGATAGCAAAAAACTGTCTCTGAGGAATATTTGGCATTCTGGTTAGTTTGACCGTTATTTGGTAACTAACTAGTTACTGCAGAAGTTAACTCTCAAACCAGAATATGGGGAATTACTGTTTACTGAATTATTAGTTACTGCATTACTATAGAACTGAATCAGGTCCAGAGGGAAGAAGGGAGACAGTAAAAAAAACACCAAAAACACAAATAAGCCCAAACCCAACAAAGCCGCTATGGGCAAACGGTAATGTGGTAAATGGTAATGTAATAAACACTAATCTAGTTAACAAGATATACGCCAGACAATGGGCGCAATCCAGCTCCATACAGGACATTTTGCTAATTACTTTTGGGCGATACTAGACCTGTTCCGCCTCTGTTGCTGCCGCTGCTGCAGGTTTCACCCACTGCTGCCAGCTCCACATGGGTCACGGTCCAGGGCTGGGAGCCCCTTCGAGGGCTCAACCCCCAGGATAAATGCCCTCCTCCCTTTGAGGAATGAGGAGGCGGGGCCGACCAGGGCTTCCGGCCCGGGAGGGCTTTTGAGGTGGTGCATGCCTGGGGTACGCACTGAAGAACCATATGCATGGCCCTTCAGTGGGGTGTGAGAGGGGTTGAGAGGTCCATTAGAAGGGGGGTTAATTGGTGATGGGGTTTGGGAGGTAGGGGACTGCTGGGGGCTTAGGAAATGCCGGCTATTGGAGGCAGGTTTTCAATCCTTGAGATAAATGGGAATTGGATTAGGGAGCAGGGTGGGTCCAGGACCAGGCCCCCTGGTGTGAGGGGAGGCTACTCCTGGAAGGGACCACCTGGTGGCAGCACGTGGTGGGGACTGGGGTGGTGGTTCTATGGGGGAAAGGAGGGGGGAGGGTCTCCCCCAGGGTCTAGATGCAGCAACCTGTGGTTGCGATTGGGTAGGAGCAGATGGGGGGGAGCCATAGGGGTCATTGTAGGGCAAGGGAGATATGGTCCTGGGGGGCAACTGAATTGGGTGACCCAGGGGCCGAGGGGTTTGGCACCTGTCCCCAGGGCCAGCCCCCCTCTCAGGTGGGGTGATGGATCAAGGTCTAAGGCCCCTTGGGCTGGTGTTGCTGTTGAATGTGAGGTCTTTAGTCAACCAAACATCAGTGATTCAGGACATGATCCTGGATCAGGCTGCAGACCTCGCGTGTTTCACGGAGACCTGGCTGGATGGGGAGGCAGGTCCAATCTTGGCGTACCATGTTCCAGCGAGGTACTCTGGGCAACACCAACCCTGGCTTTGGGGTGGTGTGGCTATGGTTTTAAGGAATTTTGGACTGCTAGGAGGTACCTGGTGCCGTTAATCCCTTCACCTTGTGTTTGAGTTGGCCAGGGACATAATTGGGGTGCTGCTGGTGTACCGTGCTCCAGCAGCTTCCTGCCCGACAGCATCCCTCTCTGCTCTAGCAGGACTGGTGTCGGGGGTGGTGTTGCACTTCCTGAGGACTGTAGTCCTGGGGAATCTCAACATTCATGTCCGTACTGGCCTTTTAGCGGCGGAGCATGAGTTCATTACTGCCATGGCAACCATGGGCCTGTCCCAGATGGTTAGTGGCCCCATGCATGAGGGGGGGCATGAGCTCGACCTGGTGTTCTGTTCCAGCCTTGAGGTGGGTGATCCAGTAGTGGGGGAAGTGAGTTCTATGCCCTTGTCATGGAGGGATCATTACCTCCTGCAGACCAGGCTCCTAGCGCATGGCAGTCCCCAGAAAAAGGTGGGACCTATTAGGTTGGTCCACACCCAGAGGCTGATGGAACCACAGCAGTTCCAGGAAGTCCTGGGGGAGGTGTCCTTAGACCCTGAAGGCCACTGGGTTGATGATCTTGATTTAGCTTGGAACACCTTGCTGGATGAAGTCATTGATCGAATGACTCTGAGGCATCTACTCCCATTGCTTCGTCACTGTATAGCTTCTTGGTTTACGGAGTAGCTGTGGTTTCTGAAGCAGGAAGGGTGACAGTTAGAGCACTGCTGGCACTGCTCTCATGCTGAATTTGATTGGTTGCAGCATCGGACCCATTTGCGGTTCTATGCTGTGGCCATGAGGACGGCAAAGAAGGAATTCTTTGCCGCCCTCATAGCTGCTGCAAAGTCGCGTCCAGAGGAGGTTTTTCAGGTGGTGAGGGGGCTGGTCAGTCCAGCCTCCCTCCGCCTGGTGGGGGAAGTTTCCCAAGCCCGCTGTGAGAAGTTTGTAAACTACTTCATAAATAAGATCGCTCGAATCCAGCATGATTTGGGGGCTGGGATTGATGCAGAGGGAGGAGAGCCAAGGGTTATGGACGTCCCATCTGATCCATCTTTGTGGGATCGGTTTCAGGAACTGACACTGGCCGATGCTGAGGAGGTTATGGGGTCTGTTAGGGCTACTTTTTGTGAATTAGATTCGTGCCCAACCTGGTATGTGAAAACCTCCAGGGAGACTTTGGGACCAGTGCTGGCAAAAGTTATCAATGCCTCCCTTTGGGAGGGCAGGGTGCCGGACTTCCTCAAGGAGGCGGTGGTGAGGCCCCTGCTCAAAAAGCCATCATTGGATGTTGACTCGCTCACTAGCTACCGGCCTGTCTCTAACCTCCCATTTTAGGGAAGGTTATTGAACAGGTAGTGGCCCAACAGCTCCAGGGTCATTTCAATAGCACTGGCTTTCTGGACCCTTTTCAATCAGGTTTTCATCCAGGATATGGCACCAAGACTGAGCTGGTGGCCTTGGTAGACGACCTCTGCCGAGAGATGGATTTAGGACATTCAACCCTTTTGTTCCTATTGGATCTCTCAACAGCATTAGATACAGTAGATCATGGGTTGCTTCTGAGACGGTTGTGGACCCTGTGGGTGGATGGGACTGTCTTAGGATGATTCCGATTGTTCCTCTCAGGGAGAAGCCAGCGGGTGCTGCTGGGGGAAGAAACATCTAGCCCCTGGGATCTCGCCTGTGGCATACCACAAGGTTCGATTCTGTCTCCACTGTTATTTAACATCTATATGCAACCCTTGGGTGAGGTGGTGGGACAGTTTGGTGTGTGTTGCCACCAGTATGCTGATGACACCCAGCTTTACCTCTCTTTTTCAATGAATCCAGGTCCTGAAGTCTAGGTGCTTTCCCAGCACTTGCTAGCAGTGAGTGACTGGATGAGGCTGAGCAGACTGAAGCTGAACCCTGATAAGACAGAGGTGATGTTGGTGGGTAGGGCAGCTGAGGTGACCCTTGTGGAGGGGATCTTCCCCCCACTGGCTCTGCAGGTGCGGAGTTTGGGGGTCCTGTTGGACCCTGGCCTCCACCTCGATCGTCAGCTGGGGCGGTGGCAAAGGGAGCCTTTCATTACATCTTGTGCGTAGGATCCGGCCATATGTTTCAAACTCCGATCTAGTCACCCTCATCCATGCATTCATCACCTCAAGGCTAGATTACTGCAATGTGCTCTACGTGGGGCTGCCCTTGGTGATGACTCGGAAGCTGCAGCTGGTGAAGAATGCGGTGACCTGTCTTCTGACGGGGATGGGCTGTAGGGAGTACATTACACCAGTGCTCTGGGCTCTGCATTGGCTGCCTATAGTGTTCCAGGTCCAATTCAAGGTGCTAGTTTTGACCTTTAAAGCACTACACAGTCTGGGTCCCTCCTACCTGAGAGGCCACCTCACTCCCCAGGCCCTGGAGTGACCTCTGAGATCTACCGGGGGCACCTTCTTGGAGGTCCCACGGGTAAACCAGGGGGCCACGATGGACAGAACTTTCTCGGTCATTGCACCACGGCTATGGAACTCCCTCCCAGAGGAAGCTCGCCTAGCTCCCAGCCTGTTGGCCTTTCATCAGTCCTATAAGACCTGGCTGTTTGTCCTGGCCTTTGGGGGAGGGGGGTTGTTTGCCAGTGGTTTTACCTCTTTTATTATCTGTTTTACAATGTTTTAGTAATCCTTTCTGTGTATTGCTTTTAACTTACTGTTTTTAAAATGTTTTGTGAGCTGCCCTGAGCTGCCATAGGGCTGGAGGTAGCAGGATATAAATAAATAAATAAATAAATAAAAGTCAATAGGAGTTTAGCCATTGACTTCAATGGGAGCTGGATTGTGCCCCACACACACACCCCGGCAGGTTTCTCTCTCTGCGTATCTTCAGAAAGTGCTTTTTGAGTGCCTTGTCTAAAAGCGGTCTCAGTTCTATACAGGACTGGGAGTCAGCTTTAGTCCCCCACAACATTGAGACCTTTTGTGGTCTTAGAACAAATCATGAAGCGTAGAATTTTCAAAAACCTGTTTGTGATTCAGGAACAGGAAGGGGGTGGAGGACAGAAAGCATGAGTGGGACAGCCTCTCTCCCTGCCCGTTCTTGGGAAGTGGAGGAAGGGGAGACACATAAGGGGGTGGAGATTCCAGGGGTTCGGATGTGACCATCAGTTGGCAAGATTCTACTTGTACCCCTGATATGGCTTTGCTGTCACTAATTATCTCATGAAATATCACTGTGGCTCAGACATCTTTGAGAATTTTATCCTACACGGTCAGGCCTGCCACTTTTAAGTCTGTACCATGGTAATACCCGCCGCCCTGAGCTGTTCTCAGGAGGGGCAGGGTATAAATTCTGTACCAGCCGCCCTGAGCTGTTCTCAGGAGGGGTGGGGTATAAATTCAGAAAACAAACAAATAAATAAATAAATAATACCAGGTAAGTTCTGCACTGTAGTGTTGTGAAGGTTAATTAGGGGATAGTTCAATAAGGTGTCCTAGTGAAATTCAAATATTAAGCAACCTATTGTACTTTTATCATTTGCCTTTAAATCAGAATATTAAAAACAATTATCTTATAGCTGAAGTGTATCATGCTATATTAGGTCCACACCTAGGTGTTCAGATGAAATCACAAAGTATCCTCCTTCTGGACAAAGACTTTATTAATTTATTATTATTATTATTATTATTATTATTATTAATGTATGACTTGGACTCCTTAAACCAACAATATTATATTTAACAACTAGTACTGCTGCTGGTGCTATCACGGTTAGTACTGCTACTAGTACTATTCATAATAATGTTCTTGGAGATTTGCCTTGCATATTTAATTTAGGAAGCAGGAAATAATTCATTAGGTGATTCTATGAACTCGACAGGCACACCACAACAAGCCCCAGAAACTCAGTAGCACATTTTTTTTCTTAGCTCTTGTTTTGTGTAATTATGTTCTCAAATTTAGACAGTTTATTCTTTCTTAAGAGATATCTGTCTCGTCAACCTGCTCTTCAACAAAGCCAGTAAAATGATTCTGACTAGTATGAAGGGGGGAGGGAATATTTTGGTGTATGCAGTATGGTAATTTGAGCTGCTTTGTATTGAAAAGCATACTGGTGACTTAATGATAATTATATTTTCCCTCCACCGTCACCAAACAATAGTTTTCACCCAATTTTCTAAAGTTGTTTCATTACTGCACACAATGGCACTACTTAAAAACCTGTTCCTGCTGCTTTAATTTCATAATTGCATTAATTTGTTTCCCTTCTCTTCATAAAAATGACACTGGAATCTCTGTATCAAGATTTTCCACACCAAAGTATGTTATTGATATGTTTTTTTCTTCCTGGACCCGCACAGTATTTGTTCTCTGAACAATCCCTTATTCGTGAGCCCACTTATCAGTCTTGGCTGCTTGAATATATAATGACATGAGTGCTGATAAAACTGTACAAGCCATCTGTCTCTGCATTTAAATGTTTGGAAAGCAAACACAAAAGTACATAACACACACTCCCTAAAATTGTCTTGGTAAATATTTATATCTCATCATTCCCAAAAAAAGAGAGGGGGGGGAGTGCCTTTTTGTTGTTGCGCCTTTATTCTGTTAAGAGCTGTCAAGCACTCGCGCAGTCACATTCGCTGTCTCAAAAGGGAGACAGGTGTAACAGGGAAAGTAATCTATGCCAGTCGAGTGCTGGCCATAACCTATGGTGGAAATTCAGCGTGGCCTTTTATCTCATTTTATTATACCCAGAAGTCAAACTGTTATTTCATTGATTAGTTTACTGCTGCAATTAGCAACTAGCTCCTGGCAAGCTGACCAGCTGCTTTTTCAACCTGCTTTTTCTTTTTTAACCAACCCCCCCCCCCACCCTTTTTCATTTCAGAAGCCAGAGACTCATTTTGGGAAAAAGTCATGAGCTGAACACAGACTCTACTCCTAGAAGCTTTATGTCCTCTTCTAGATGATCATTTTCAACTTTTGTAGATTGCAGCATAGGAGCACCTTTGGCCCGCTACATCCTGGTATGGTGGCTTTGACCAATGCCATCTATCTCAGACTCTGACCTGGACACTAACATCTATGGGTGAAAAGAGACATGACGCTAACCAGCCTTTAACCACCCTTGGTGGTTATTTATGCATGTTGCAGGGCTGTATTGGTGCCCTATGCAGCCCTGCAACATGGGGTGACTTCAGACGTTACGAGATCACGCTCAACCACAGGGAACCATGCTCAACCCCCCCCCTGGGGCCAAAGGGCCCTGAACGTCTGAA